>BQNB010034317.1:0-51688 GCA_026074375.1 Tanacetum coccineum
TTAGTGATTGATATCTTAGAGAAGCTGGTAAAGTCAAGACAAACTCTTTCGAAAGCAATGATGGCTAGGAATGGCTTCAGGTTATCGATTCACCTTATGGTCGACTTGCTTGAATCGAAAAAGAAGAGCCCACTATATATACTGTATATATATAAATACTAATTATGACTAATTTTTATATTTTGTCATTATAGTAAAAACTTGCATAAATTACTCATTTTTAATTTTTATTACAAAAGTGAGGGTAAACGAATTTTTTTATCAATCGAAACTTGCATTAATTACACATATAATAGTTTGTTCATTTTTTGTTTATAAACACACCTTTCGGAACAAAAGGAGTAGTTTTGTTTTGTTTATTTTAGTAAAAAAATGTTCTAATTCTCACAATGTTAGAACAACATTTAAACTTGAATGATTTTTGTCGTAAAAATAAAGTTTAAGTAATTTTAAAAGGATAATAATAGAACTTGGATTATTTTTATAACTAAAACAAAGTTTAAATAACTTAGCACAACCGTATTTAAACTTGGTTATTATTTCATAAATTTAAACCCTTTTGACGAATAACTTTTTTTTCTTTCAAAGACTTGTATTGCATATAACGGTGACCGCGGTGATCGCGGTCACCCTGCCAACTCGGTTTTCTCTCTTTAATACCAACATCATGACCAAATGACCTTAATGAGGCAATCACGATCACTAAAAAAACATATCACACTTAAACACAAATATACCTCATACAAAATACACAAACAACTTAATAAACAAAAGAGGGAACTTTGTCGGATACACCATCAAAGTCTCTCCCACTTTGCCACAAAGGACTTGTTCCTCATGGGCTCGTAAAGGGGATACGTTCGACAAGACGACTGACCGATGGATCGACCGACCAATATGGATACGTTCGACAAGACGACTGGCTGATGGGTCGACCAACCATTACGCCCGGTCTTATTATCCTCAAATAACGATTTTATCAAATATTGGAACACTCGCACACTAATAATTACTCCGTATTTAAATTAAATTAGCCTCTAATAAGAGAAGTAATCAATCCCATCCATCATTTTCCGGCAAAAATCAAAACTTTATAAAAAGAATGTGGTGGAGAAGACAGATCCGACTCATTCATTCCTCATCGAGACAACACAAAACACAACAACAAGAAGAAACCCAATCCCGTGTCAGTCGGATCCATTTACTCAAATAGTCTAACATATATTCTAGAAGAATATAGCCACTCGCTAGGATTAACCCTAACCCTAAACGCTAATCTGTTATCACGATCACTTACTACCGCGACGCAAGCACACCGAGGAAGACTCTCCATGTGCACGCGGCTCATCACGGCGTTGTCACCAGCGACTGGCTTGCCCAGGCCCAAGCAGCTTCACAACAACAACAAGAACCATCATCATCATCGTCAGTGAAGAAGAAGACTGGTTCTGGTTCTTTTGATGTGATTGATGAATTTGAAGGGTGGCGTAAACAAGCAGATTTAGCAGAAGCTGTTGCTGCTATTAGGGCCCTTTCTTCTGTTATTAGGTTTAGTCAGTCTTCTGCTATGATGGAACTTATTCAAGAGCTTCAATCTGCTTCTGATGCCTTAAAGGTCACTTTTTCGCCTTCGCCTTTATTTATTTTCTAAGCCGTAAAAAAAGTTCTACATTGACTTGTCATTAGCTTATAACAAACTATATGTATATCTATTTACGTCAATTGTATTACCCTGATGCGAGCTGCTCGAGTCAAACTTATGGTTTCAAGACGGGTTTTAAAACGCACATTAGACTAGGAACCATAAAAAGACTAGTATTTCCATGCACTACACACGTTTAGTTGTTGCATCTTCCCACATTTACTTTCTTGTTGGTTAATCTTAGGATGGCATTCGTTCTTTTCTTTCCTATTTAATTCTACTTGTTTGTGGAATGGAAAGGGAGAAGAAAAAATTGTACTTGGAGTCTTGCCCGCTCAAAGGGCCTTATCAAATCGATCTCTTATCACACCCACTTGATAAATATAAGTGAAATGATATAACATATGATCGAAATAAAGCATGTTTATAATCTGCTCTGCTTTCTTACTGACTAGCTAAGTGGAACATTATGTTTTAGACTGCAAGCTTCTTTTTTTCTTTTCTGTTTGATAGACATCGCTTTGACTGATGTACATTTAATTTGAGTGAGCTAAAACCAACCAATAAAATCAGATGTTCTATAAATAGAACCTGATCAAATCGACCGATTTAAGAAGTACTGGTTAAGTTAATCGGTATGTTCAGCCGTATGTTATAGACGGCAATGGTGTTAGTTATGTTTTTCTTGGACAGGCTCAGGCTGTTGCTAATTCTGAGAATAGTTAAGCTTTTGTCTGACCTTAGTATAATAGCCTAATGAAAAATGGAGTGCTAGTTAAGTCTGCCAACTTATAATGATAATACAATGTTGCTGCATGCTGCCCTTTAATTAATTGCCCTTTGGTTTTCAGTCCGTTCATGTGGTGTGTCTGACCCATAAAATGTTGCGTGCTAAGTGCAACATATTTGCAGCATGTACTCTATTGTTATACTAAGTAACCTGTGCTTAATATAAAATTTGTGCATTTGCATCTCATATTTGGTAGTCTAGGATTTAGTTTTCTACTTGATGAAATTTTATGACTTGGGGTAATCAGGTGATGTCTAAGTTTAAGCTATAAAAATCTGCATTTCCAGGCATCAGACAAAACTTCCATCTCATTGACAGCTGGTTGTGATCTTTTTATGCGCTACGTAACTAGAACTTCAGCTGTTGAATATGAGGACTTCAATTCAGCCAAGTCTCGCTTCCTTGAACGTGCAGAGAAGTTTGGGGAGATCTCTTACAAGGTACACTATACATTCAGCTTCTAACTAGTATGCATCTACATATTTTATATGGAAAACTTTAACCAAGATTTTCTTTGCAGGCTCGGAAAATCATTGCGATGCTTGGTCAAGATTTCATTTCCAATGGTTGTACGATCCTCGTGCATGGTTTTTCTAGAGTTGTGTTGGAAATTTTGAAGACTGCGGCAGAAAGTAAGAAAGTCTTTCGGGTTCTCTGCACAGGTCTGTGTTCAAACTACTCATGGCTATGCTTTTAAATTATTGTCCGGATACTATTTGACTTTTGAGCAACTCCGAAAAATACATGGGATGTCCTAATAAAGCATCTTGACTAATCATGTAATGACCCTTTTACATAAATGGATAGTTTTATTATTTTTCAACCTTGATAATCGATGTCATCATCATGAATTGTGATCATAGATTACATTTTTAATCTAAATTAAAGAATTAATTCAACTTGCTTCTGCCGTTTCCCCTTACTACCTTCATAACAGACGCTTGGAAAAATAGGAGGGGATGTGCCAGAAAGAAGTTTAGGAAGATACACACACGCATAGTGATCTGTAGCTCTGTTGTACTATATATGCACACTCTAAGTTTCTTCACTTAATTTTTTAAGTTCTTCCAGCTCTAGTCTTCTCAATTGAAGTGAAATTTACCCCAACTCTAGACTTACGTGAGCCGTGCTCGACATTTCCAGAAAAAAGTAATATTTACCATCTGTCAGCTGTGGTAATATTGGTGCTCTATTCAAAATGTACAGATAACATGGGACACAGCCACACAGGGAGTTACGCTGTAGTCGTTTTCTTTAACTTTATGTAGTTCCCTTTCCTATTATATAGTTTTTAAATAGGCACACAGCGGTTTAGTTGCAGCATACATTTTAGCTCTTTGTCCTGTGAACAAATTGTCTTATTGTCATTGTCAGTTGATTGAACATTTAAACAATTTGAATGCTGTCTAAATCACTTAAAGCAAACACATTGTTACATGTATCTGAAAAAGTGTTGTTTCTTAGTTGAAAATTTGAAATTGAAATGCAGAGGGGCGACCAGATAGGAGTGGGCTACGATTTGCCAATGAGCTGGCAAAGCTTGATGTTCCTGTGAAGCTGTTAATCGATTCAGCTGTAGCATACAGTATGGATGAAGTTGACATGGTATTTGTTGGGGCCGATGGTGTGGTTGAAAGTGGAGGCATAATTAACATGATGGGAACATATCAGATTGCATTGGTGGCTAAAAGCATGGACAAGCCTGTTTATGTTGCCGCTGAGAGCTACAAGGTATGATACTATGATGTTAAAATTTGAAAACCAATCTTTACAAACTTATTTCCAACTGCTCATTGTATTCATATTTCCAAAATTCTGCAGTTTGCTCGTTTGTATCCATTAGATCAGAAGGACATGGTACCCGCCCTACGCCCTGTTGATTTTGGGGTACCCATTCCATCCAAAGTCGAGGTTGAGAGATCGGCGAGAGATTACACCCCACCTCAATATCTGACTCTACTTTTCACAGATTTGGGTGTTTTAACACCATCTGTTGTCAGTGATGAGCTTATCCAGCTTTACTTGTAACTTGGATACCTTTTTGACAGATCATAGTGTTGCGAGTTTTGACTTTTTTTTTGTTGTCAAGGAGGATTGTGTTCTCTTACAATATGGTGGGATGCATTGATTTTGCAAGGTAACTGTTAATTACCGTCTACTTTTAGCTTTATTCTCATCGTACAAGCCTTTTGCATTCCATTACGTAGCGTTTGGTACGTCGCAATGAGAGTTGGAATGAAAAACACTATTACGACATAATAAAAAAATCATGTTTGTTTACAATAATGGAATGTAATGACTTATTACATGCAATCACTCATTACATCAAAGACCATCATTTTCATTCATTAAGAACCCTTTGTTTTTTTCCATTACGTCTTAGAATGGAATGATAATTACATAAAAACCTTTTATTAATTACCAATCAAACAAAAAAACATATTTAATCAGTCTATTTTAGTCTTTTTATTATTATCGATTATATTACATTTTATTTTTGCAACCAAACATAATTACAATCGTAATGCCTCATTCCGTTACTTCATTTATTCCATTACGATGTTCATTCTATTCCGTCACTACTTCATTTCGTCATACCAAACAGACCATTAGTATGAGAAAAGCCAAGTTATCTGTTTTGGAATCCTTTTACAAGCCGTAATTATTTTGCATATTTGTTATAACAAATTCATTGGAAGTCATAAATCAATGCTTATACATGGATTTGGTTTAAGCGCTTATTTTGGGCCTTTTGTAACTTCATCTTTTATTATTTTTAAAAGTTAGTTTCTGGTAATGGCATAGCCAAATGAATTAAAGAGATCATTAACTAAGATGTATAAATCGAGTGTTACGGATTGAAACTTTGTGATCTTCAATATAGGTAGTTACTGTCTATAAATTTTGTGGTTAGGGATGGCAAAAGAACCTAAATCCGATGGGGAAGCTTGAAACTTGAAGTTTTTGGGATGGGGCGGGACATGCTTATTTGGTTACGGGGCACAACACCCCCGCCCTGGCCCGCCCCGCCCCGAAACTATATATACATACAGATCTATTATATTCGCACGTTATGTTAGTATCTATGTAATAAAAAACAGTATTATCATGTTTTTATAGTTTTGTATCTTTGCAAGTTGTGATTAGAAGATTTTTTTTGTGTCATATTTTTAAAAGATATTTTAATTTGAGTTGTGTGGTTTATCATTAATTATGTTTAATTTGTTGATAACTTATGAGTTTTGCTAAACTTTGCCCGATGAGGTTAAAATCTCCAATGAGGCTCAAGGTGACTTTATGGATGGAGATGACTGCCTCGTCCCAAATCAACCCATTTGCCATTCCTATTTGTGGAGCTTTTAAAAAAAAATATTAATCTCGGCCTCTGAGACAAGAAGCGTCATCTTTTATCGGACTTGGTTAATTATTAACCAACCCGAATGGAACCCAAAATAACCCAAACTTTTGGTTAGCAATACCTCTTTCTAAGCATAATTCTTAGAGAGCTGGGAACGGTCGTGTCATTGGGCTCGTGCTGTTGGCAAAAATAACCTAAAAGTGATGTCACGTCAGCAAAAACCACAACGGCACCAAAAATCCTTTGGCACCACATGTTGTGCGGTATCCGTTGGCACCAGAAAATGTGGTGCCGTTGGTACACATATACCCCACTAAATCACAAAAAGACAAAAAAATTTTTTTTTTTTTTGCCAACGGCGTGACTGGTTGCAACGGCGCCAGACCCAACGGCACGAGGTCCGAAACGGTGCACCGTTGGGTTTTCTCGCGCCATTGAACGGCGCCAGCCTTTGCCACCACCGTTACTCCCACTCTTACTATCACAATACTCACTATTTACAACAACAAAGTATATATAACAAATCAACAACTCAAATAATCATCTAACGATATGTTTAACAAATAATCAAACGAATCCAATGTGAGCAACCAAGTGAGGTCCAATTAAATATGCTTATTCATAATTGCCAATAATTTCGTCGTCAGTACTATTTTGTCTATCCCAACACACTCTCAAATTTACTCATTGCTAACTTCACTACTACTTCACATAAACAACAATGGGAAATCGATCGTATAGTCAACAAGTACACCACCACCCTAACACCAGCAACACAGCAAAAACCTCAAAAACCTTCTTCTTACCAACATTTTGTCGACTCAATATAAAAGACGACGTCGTTAAACCAACCAAATTAACCGATTTATCGTCATCTTCAGTTGCATCGTCACCCGACCCTTCATCACCAAAACTTAGCTGCATTGGTCAGATAAAAAAGAGATCAAACACCACTAGCAACACCAACAACCTCCAACGCTCGAATACTAGTAAATCGGCTACAAACATCAATTACACAAAGCTTCTTAAACTTTTTTCTAGTAAAAACCTTATTTGCAAGCCGGTTGACAATGCTACTATAAGCAATGATGGAGTTAGGAGTAAAAGATTTAATCGTAGTGTTACGATTCCCATTAGTTCAAGCAAGAAACATGTTATTAGCATTGAAGAACTAGATCCACCATTGCCTGTGGTGAAACTCAAACCTCAAGATCAGGAAATGAACGTGAACTTAGGTAAGCGACGTGGTATCGAGTTGAAAACTTTGCAGATTCAACCAGTTCAGTTATCGAAAGTCGTCCTCAATAATAGTAAATCTTTAGCTCAACAACAAGATCGATCCGCAAGGTAAATCGGTTCACATTCGATACGAGTAATGTTACATATATGATACGAGAATATATGAGAAAATACGAAATGTAGACCTTTGTCTTTTATTTATTTTGGCATATGACATTTTTCTATTGTATAACTCTCATTTTCTACATCCATACGTCGTATTTGAATTTTTTAAAACTTTTTAGGTGTGTTTTTATTATAAAAATGCATAACGAAACTTACAAAACAAAAAATATAAATTTTGATAAAAAAATTTTGCATACTATAAAATATCGAATCGAATCTGCGATTTGCCTGTGTAAACGCATGTTAATGTGCACAGAATTTCAAACATTGGAGGTGGTTTAACGTGGGACTTGTCTGATTGATGTTTATTTTATGTACTTTTTTTTATGTAAAATGTCTCGGATCTAGGGTTTTCGCATGCAAACGTGGTTTCATTTGGAATCATTCGTTCACCGTCACCGAAGCTTTAGTTTATATTAGAGTTAATTTCATAATTCGTCCCTAATGTTTGTCGGGTATAACGGATTTGGTCCCTTCGAAACTTTTTTAACGGATCCTCTCCCTGTGGTTTTGACCCGTATCGGGTTTGGTCCCTTGACCAATTTTTCTGTTAGTTTGACCGTTAAGTGGGTCATATGGCGTGCACATAGAGGGGGTAATTTTGTCTTTTCGCATATCAAATAATACTCATCTTTTTTATAAACAAGTTATCTTCTCCAACTAACTACTACAACCATCACCTCCACCGCCATCCAGCCAGCCAGCCACGTCGTCACAACAATATTATTCACAAAACCCAGATCTTCCCTAATCTTAAAAAACCCCATGTTTAAACCTTATCATCTAAACAAAAAAGTCACAAACATCACCAGATCCTCATTAAAAATCCCTCTCGACACAAACAAATCCACAACTCTTCGAATCATAAACACATCCAAACTCTAATCCTTATCAAACTCCATCAAAAACAGTTAACCCAGATCGAATCACAACATCCTTATAAACACTCCATATCAAGATCCAAAACCAGTATTAACAAAATCACCACAAAAAAAACTCTTCAAAACGCCATCATATAAAACACGACACCAGAAATCACTCCCATATCATCGAAACCCAGATACAAAACAACAACAAAATTCATTACACAAAAAACCCACGTCAAGTATTGACAATAAAACTTGAATGTGTTGCGGCTGTCACACTAACCCTCACGTCACAAGACCAAGCAGCAGTCTAAGAACAAGTTTCGGGTTTAAATGGGGTTCAACAACAAAATTCATCGCCAAAACCACCACCCATACACCACTACGTAACCACCTGTCACCACCCCAACAACACCACCCAGATCTAACAAAATTAATCCCTAGAACATCCGGCCATCACCTACAGCCACCACCCCCTCCAACACCTCTAGCCACCACCCCCGCCAACACCTCATCACTCATCGCTACAACAAGAAAATATATGAGAATAGCTGCGAAAATATGAGTTGCTATTGTGTGGGTTTTGGAAGATGATATTTTTTTATTTGTGAATATATGCTATTGTAAAGATTTGGTTTTGGAAGATAAGATGGATCTTGGTTGATTTGAGAAGAACACGAAGGAGATGAAAAGAAAAGGATTTAGATTTGATTTTTAAAAGTGGGTGGTGGGTTTTAATGTTTTATTGATAATAATAATAAAATGATTTATAAAAATAAAAAAAGAATAATAATAATAATAATAAAAACATGAGGGTAGTTTGGTCATTTTACCCTTTCAAACAATCAAACTAACAGAAAAATGAGTCAAGGGACCAAACCCGATACGGGTCAAAACCACAGGGAGAGGATCCGGGGAAAAAAAAGTTAAGGGACCAAATTCGTTAAACCCGACAGACCACATGGACCATTTATGCAATTAACTCTTTATATTATTTTCATTTACTTTGGGTCAAAGTTTATACTTTATAGTTTATAACTTTATACTGTAATGAAATGTTTAACCTTCAACGAGTTATTTACATTTCATCTACTAAGACTACTATTTATTAACTAATGTTTGACAAAGTACATACAAGCAGTGCCGTCTCTACATTTAAGGAGGCCCGATGCGAAATTGAAAAAATGAGGCCCTAAAAAATTCAACAATCGTTAAACGGAGTAACATATACAATTAGAACTTATTATGTAAAAAGAGTCATTCTCTTAGCATTTTTCGATGCAAATTCTTCAATCAAATCTTTGTAGTCAATTGTCTTCAACATGTCCTGCTCAATTGATATCATTGCTAGTCCGTTAAGCCTAACCTGCGACATTGTAGAACGCAAATAAGTTTTTATCAACTTCAATTTAGAAAAGCTTCTTTCAGCGGAAGCAACGGTGACGGGAATAGTTAACAATATTCTATACGCAATAGTTGTGTTATGAAAACAATCCAAATGTTTAATGGATTGCAAAATACCAGCTGGTCCTAACTTTTCTTTAGGCATCGAGTGAACTAGCAACTTTAACTCAACATATAAGTCAATTCCATCAATATCATATACCTCATCGTGTTTTAGTGCGGCCTCAAGACGTAGGCAACACGATTTTAAATCATTATCTTCCAATGATCACAATTTGTCACAAGTAAACAAAAAGCCAAAAGTTTTTTCGTACTCTTGATATTGCTCAAACCTACTATTAAGTGAAACAATTGCTTGACCAACAACACATAAAAAGTAGCTTGTCTTAAAAGACTCCTCAAGAGATTGTGGAACGCTAGACGACGCATCATTTTTATTCTCATCAAAATGTCTCTTTCTTATAATTTCACGCTTCCGAACAAAGACCAGATCTATATTCATTTCTATAGTTATTTCTTTAGCACTCTCTAATGCCTTAGAAAATTCAGTTTCTCTATAAGTTTAAAAAAAAGAAACTAAATTTTCTATCTTTTTCATCGCGTCATCAATTACCATATTTTTTGATTGCAATTGTTTTGAAACCACATTGACTACGGATAATATATCATACCAAATGACTATTGCAACAAGAAACTCATATTTACCAAGCTCATTTTCTGCTAATGATTCAGATGTACTTTGTATTAAAGCATCATTGTCACTTTCAGACACTTGAAGACATTTGTTCTTCGTGGCTAATATCAAGAGTACAATCAAGAATAACTGAAAAATACTTAGCTTGTTTTATCTTGTTAATAATTGGAGTCTTGATTGCATGTGCAAGCAAAGTTATTAACTCATTTTGTATGCTTGGACCAAGATAATGTGCACGCATATCTTCATTTTTAATACGCTCAACATGCTCTTTAATATATGGATCAAACTAAGCCATCATATCCATAATGCCTAAAAAAATTCCATTGTTTTTTTCGCCTAATTTCTCATTTGAACCACGAAACGATAAAGTTAGTTTGCCAAAATATTTAACAGCGTCAATTATTCTTACCAAAACATGTTTCCAACAATTTGTTTCCTTCTCTAATAGTTCTTGGACCACTTTGTCAATAGCATGATTACTTTCTAAAGTTAAGCACAAATCATTCCATTCAAGCATATTCCTAATATGTTCTACACTTGTTTCATGTTCTTTTAGTCGTATATTAACATGTTGCCAATCACAAAATCCATCATTTACTAATAGCCTTCTTGGATTGCCTTTTCTTAATAACTTACAACAAAAACAAAATACTTTGTCAAGCTCTTTAGAATAGACAAGCCAACTCTTATCACACTTTTCTTCATTTGGCAAAACTCTAGTAAATAATAAGGCTGAAAATCTTAAGAGATATTTATCTTTGGGCCTTTTTTAAAAGACATGTCTCTTTTGGGACCATTTATTAATAATAGTTCTCTCAATTTAGAATCAAGGGTATTCTAATTTCTTGGATCGTATATGTCAAAAATATCACCACCGTTATCACAATCCATACCCTCATCATCTATATGATCATCACTACCAATCTCACAATTATCACCCTTAATATTAGTGTCACTATTACTGGCATCGACGCCTTCATCATTTATATGCCCATCACCACCAACCTCACCATAATCACCCTCAATAGAAGCATTTTGGCTATAATTTTCATAGTCACCGTTCAAGATTTGTTTATCCTTATCTTGTTTGTTATCACAAGTTGGTGCTTTTGGAAAATAATTATGAATGTTACCTTTTTGGGATAGTGTTAGTTCTTCAGATCTTTTTTTTTTTTTTTACGTTTTTCATTGCCATTTTCAAATTTTCTAATTCTTGAAGACATATAATTCATATAAAAGAAAATAGCTATCCCCAAATGTATCGATAAATGCGATAAGTAAGAGAGCAAGAAACTTAGCAGGTATAAATGTGAGGATGAGAAACAACCTTTGTTTTTTTGATGAGATCAAAAGATGTTGCATAAATAATGAACTAATCATGAATGATTCAATGAAACACAAAACTATGTTTTTTTACTTTTCGTCTCTTCTGTATATCTAGTAAAAGAGATGTGTAATAATTGTTGATTTGCTTATTTTATGTCTTGGTCTATGACGTTACAACATCATTTAAACCTTGATTGTTGATTTTTTTGATATCAATGCATTTAACACATCAGTTTTTCTATAACTTAGGGCCCGTTTGGTTTGTACATAGGTTTCGAATTTGGATTTGGAATTAAATTTAGATTAGGATTTGGATTTGATTTTGATAGATGAGATTGAAAATGTAAAATTTGTTTGTTTTTTGTATTAAGATATAATTTAGGAATGAGATTTATAATTTTTTATAGACTAAATACGCATAGGCCCACTAGCCATAAATTTTTCAGTCAAACAAAATGTTTTTGTTAATTAAGTAAAATCATTATATGTGGCACATAGATTTACACGTATCTTACTTGTATAAAAAAAGTACAACTAAAGTCAACAAAGAAGGTGGAATTGTCAGAATAGCAAAAGGTGATGCTGGGTTTTGTTAAAAACCAAATCTAAGGGTGTCAACTACTGTTTCATAACCGAAAACCTAAAACAAACAAATATTTTTGATATCAATCTACACCAACAGTGCGAAACCCCCCAATCAAACACTTCCTTAATAAAAAGTCCACGTTGTAATTTGCTAATACATAAAATGGGCCTTTTTTTCTCTAAAATTTAATCACCTGTTAGTTGATTACTCATTACTTCATTCATAATACTAACTTGTAAATTAAAATAAAATTACATACACATATATTGATGTATATATACATATATTATATATAAAATTTGAGGCCCCTATAATATGGAGGCCATGTACGACAGCACACCTCACACACCCTCATTTACGGCTCTGCATACAAAAGCACATGCACCCTTGTAATGGCATTAAAAACACCGGTCAATCGAATTTAAATTTAAAAATGGTGTATAAAATACTATAGTAGTGATTAAACTTTCATTTATACGAGGTTGGAAGACCCGCGCTTCGCTGCGGGATGATTGTCAACGGAGCGTTTCATGTAGTTCAATTATATATAATTTAAATAAGCCAACAAACGCATAAAATAAGCTAATCCAAACACCCCTTAACTTCAGTCTCATAAAAAAATCTATAGCACCAATCAATTAATTAACAACCAAAAACTATAAGGGGCTGTTTGGTGTGGAGGTATGGACTTCAAGGAATGGAGTCATTACTAAACTTGCACGTTTGTTATCGAGGTATGGAATAAAAATAAGAAATGATTCAGAAAAACTGATACCATATGAAATTGGTAACTTTCATCATCTCATTCCTTTTTATTGGTCCCACAAGATGACATGATTTATTTTAAAATTATGCACTTTGCTTTTGCTCACACAATCACGTGGGCTCTCTCTCTATTTCAACAATTTTTTTTAGTTTAACCTTATAATAATATAGAAATTAAAAACCATTACTTATCAAAATTCATAAACAAACAATCTTTTTAGTAATCATACATTTTCTCTTTTTTTTTTCTTTCAAACTTATACCGAATCTAACCAAACTAACATCAACATATCAAAAACACACACTCACACTCATCCACACACTCCCCCCCCCCCCTCACACTCACACACATCTCTCCACCCAACTCCCCAACAAAGAGATAGAGACTCTTAAAAAACCAAATATTACATATATCCTAATGTCCCTTACATGAATAGATATACACACCAACACCACACTCTTCTCCAACTATAAATATATAATTTGAATGTCCACTCTCTCAGTGTGTGTGTGTACTCCATACTCATTTTTCCTTATCCATCTCCTATATATCCCCCAATTAAGATACATTAGACTATAGAGCTACGAGACTGAATATGTTAACCCCATTTTCTTATACACAAATCAATACTACGCTCACGCTCTCGCCCGCTTACCTCGTATCAATACCAAATATAACTGATGTATGTGCTATAAGCCCCCCCCTTACTTATTGCGAGCGTTCGCAGACTCAGAATTTCCACATGTGTGTGTATATAATGTCATGCGGTGTGATATGTACAGAAAAATGGTCCCCGCCTTTTGTCCTCAACTGATTACTTTACATAAAGACAAAAAGTCATGTAGAAATCATCAGATGGACACATAAAATATTTTTTGTGCCACATCAGCTTACTATACTTAATGGGCTATGCTTCGCGTATCGAATTTTGACTGTCCAGAACATGGATCCCTGCCATTGAAGCTAGTATATTCTTAAGCTTCTTTTACGACTCTAGGTGTTGCTTTATGGTTTATGACTATTTATATATCTCGCTTGACTTTAATGGAGGTGAAAACTTCAGCTCAAAGAAACTATCATATAATGGTTATTTTCCATTACTGCAGTATCGACTTGGATAGTTATGTTCAGCTTCGCAGTCCAATACATAATTCTTTGATGGGCGTCATGTTCATTTTATGGTGGTTGTGTTTGATGTTTGATAGTATCATTTTTGATGGGTTATCCAGGTGAGTTTATGTGTGGGGTTGCTGGGGGGATAAGATGGATTTGTGGATGTGGGTTGCGGTGGGGTGTGTGGGGTTTGTTAAGGGGGGGGGGGTAATTGTACCGTCGTGGTCTGTTGGGGGCAGTTAGCGCGTTATGTTTGGTGGATTTATTAGATCGGTTGGGAGTGGGTTGAAGTGTGTGTGTTTGGGGTAGTTGTTGGTTGTTAGAAACCGAGAAAAGTTTGGGTGTGTTGTGATGAGGTTGTTGGGGGCGTTTATATCGTTGTTTTGGGTGATGGATTATTGGAGTGGGGAGGGTTTGGTGTGTTGGGGGGGGGTGAGGGATTGTTGGGTATAAGGGTGGGGCGTTTGGTTCTAGTCTGTTTGGTGTGCGGGGAAGGGGGTTGGCTTGTTTGGGGTGTGAAATTGGTGAGCGTTGGTTTGGGGTATTGTTTTTGACCGTGGTGAAGGGTGATGTGGTTGTCGGTTGAGGCGTTGGGGGTAGTCTGGTGTCGATAGGATGTAGTGGTGCCTGTGATGGGAAGAGGGTGTTTGGGGGGTGGGTGTGGGGTAGTCAGAGGTTGGGGGGTTGTGCTTCTATGTGAGAATGGAGTGTCATGAGAATGTAGATATGTGGTGTGTGATAGATCGGTGGAGGTTTGTGAGAATGGGGGGTGTTGTGTGGGAGGTGTGTAGTGTATGTGCGTAGGAGGGAGTGTGTGGTTGGCGTGTGGTAGCTGCTGTGAGCTTCCTTATCGACCTCCCTAAACAACGGCTAATCTATACTGATTACAAACATTTAACAATTCAAATGAAGCCCTTAATATCAACAACGAACCTTGCGTCTTCGATCAGTTAGGTGACTCGTGACATACCTGAAAGGGATGGCTGTTTCGTCACGGAAAGATATATTCAGGTCCGTCATGAAAATCAAACAGTTAATCGATTTTTAATCTTAAGTGCCATCGCGTTGTGTTCAACACTTTCTACCCTACTCATGCCAATCTTGGCTTTCCTGGCGCGATTTTCCACAAGAAGATCCGCAATCGCTATGAACAAAAAGCACTGAAATCAGACTTCATGCGCGGTCATGTTATAATGAGTAATGTCCTACTATAGCAGCGCCATTTTACAGCCTCGTCCGCGCTATAAACATCGGAGAGCTATAAGTTACTGCGGTCTGCAATTTAGGATGACTCCGGGACGTTTTGGATATCAAGTGAATATTGATGCTTACTGATGCCTGATAGGTCCATCAGGGTATCTCCTATGTCCTGAGTCGTTGTCCGACTAAGTCACACCACCATCGGTCCTGTGTGGACGCCCCGTTTAGGGTTTGCTATGGCATTCAGATATCTTCCTGCCTTCCGATATCATACTAGCATCACATAAATTCAGCACTTACTAATATGTATGCCCATTACGATCAATTCTTGATTATGTTCATTGATCGATATAAAACCGATAACTTCTTTCGTTGATTACCAGTGGTGAAGTCAAGATAGCTCCTACGTAATTGTCTTTTATTAACAAAATAATTCGCCCTTACTTATTGGGTTAATTGATTATTCAAACTTCTACTCGTTCAAAGTCCTGCTGACCTCTCCGCTCTCTCTTATGGTCGGTCCACTGACATTCGGGTCAACCCCTGTTTCACTCCAGTCAGTTTTTTGCGACAGATTCGTTTTCACAGGTTAACATTTGTCGGTCAAGGTTTTGAACTCTCTTAATACTTGAATTAAAGAGGCCTGCTCCGTCGCTCGTACGAGAGCATTCACCGTTCATGTTATGAGAAGAATTCCTTCTGCCCTCAGATGTCCATAAATTCCCAAGGCCAACCCGACCTGCTTATTCCGAATAACCTTGTCCACGCCGGGTCCGCGCTGTGGCGCATTCCTTCGATTGCATACCCCTATCAACTTATATAGTCCCACGTTTCTCGATCTTTACCAATAGAGAACATTGGTTTAACATCAACTCCTTCCTCTTAACTCCTTGTTATCGGGTGATTCCACCTCTCATAATAGCTCCAAACTGTTCTGTCTGGTTATAATATCCGTTTTTCTTGTCGGCAAATTCCTCACGGGGCCCGGCAATCGACTGCACTTACCTATACGTAGGTTTGCTATTGCTAACTGAATTACTCAAGTTATCGAACAGAATTCCGTACCGCCCCCAAGAACATTTTTATAGGTCCTAACTTCTTTGCCTTTGTACTAGGGAGCGACATTCATAGATGCTTTATCCTCAATTCTCTTGAGAGGTTGTGTCTTGTCGAACCAGATTAACGATTTTTAATGTTCCTCGGAGAGATGGAAATGCATTCTGTCCCCCTTTTGCCACTTCTTCTGTAGTCAAGAACAGATTGAATGACAATGATTTATGGTATCATTACCTAGATATCCGAGTTAATTTTTAGTTAGGCTGACAATATACGATTTCTCTTCGCTGAAATCCCTGCTAAATGGTTAAACCGACCCGGATTACAGTTACTAGTTATCAGATCTCGAAATGAAAATTTTTTCTATTTAATATATATCCTTACACTTAGAAACACTTGTATATTTTATGACAATGGTGGTGCTGCTTTTTTATTCGACTTGTATTACTACTTTAGCTGAAGTTACAATCAGATCGGAAAGTCTCAGCTCTCGGTCTGATCTCTCCGGCGCTATGTCTCTTACTCTTATTTGAATAACTCCTTTGATAATGAGCGCTTTAGATTTCTTCACCCAACGAGTCGCCTGTCTGCTTCGCAAATACTCCAATTTTCTATACGTTCATCAGGTCGGACAATAGTCAAACAATAAGCCGCATCGTTTCCACGTGTAATCTTATGTGCAGAGTTAATTCTCTACTTCCGCGAGGTTTCGCCATTTCACCTCTACTTTGTCCCATATGCCAATACCTCGGTAGGAGACTGGCTGTAGCCGTGATGTCTGGGAAACTCTCATTCTCGTTGTTCGTCACGTGTCGTATATTTCTTCTTATTCACCCGTTTAGCATGGGTCTGGGGCATTACGATGTCGAAATTAAGGCTGTCGGAATTTGTATCGTTCGGCCCTGAGAGGTTGTCCTACGACTCCGCGGAAAGGTGGCACAGTATAGCGGGCGATCGACAAGGTCTCTCGTATCCGATCTATCTGTATTTCGTGGTTTCTTCACTATTTTACTCATGATCAAGATTAACTACTTGTGTCCGCGATTCCTTCGACCTTTTGCATTTAAGGTTTCTGTTATTGACTTTGTAACCTTGCATATTCTATAGGGATTAGGCGCCGTTGCTGCAAATTAATCTGTGACCTTCAGGTTGATCGATCTATCCCTTTCATATGGCTGTAAGTGACGATGGTAATTAAGTTTTCATTCTGAGGATTGATAGACATGTTTCACTGAATTTTTTATAGTGCACATCTCTTCTTTAGATATTCGATGCCTTGGAGGTGGACATCTTGTACCGTTGAGAGCTGTGAGCTTGAGTCTAGCATATAGACATGAGCTCTCTTGTTTAGAACTCTTTCACGTATCACTCAGATATTAGTTGCTTATATGTCCTAATTTTCCGTAACTGCACTACGAGCAAGAGTGGGAGAAGGTATGATGACCGGTGTAGGCGTGTAAAAATGATGATTGACGTGAGTAAATCTCGTGTGGCAAAACCGCCGCGCTCTCGTTAGTTCGTATTGGATGATTTATTACTAAGGTGTATATTGCGTGTGTTTAGAGCTCTCTTCGTTTCTCGCGTGTGTATAACGGAGAATATCGACTCCTATTACTGTCTCTGAGCTGTGCACATTCTGCTAGATTTATGTTTGTTGAACACCCGCGCTCTAGACTGTTATTTTGAGTCACGTACGATAAGAGCTGTTTTACGTCCGTCCCGTACAAGTCTCTGTCTAGGTGAGCTCTGCTAATTTACTTCTCTTTCTTAATCATGGGGTTTGTCCATGTGTACTAATCCGAAGCATGTGGGAGCTATCGACCGCCCAATCAGATGAGAGTTTCATACTTTATTTTATTATCTCATGAGTTGCCGAATATGTGTGTCTATATCTATATATTCTATTGGCCTTGGACCCTTCCGGGGCGATTGCGTTGCACATAAGTGTTTTTGAGTCTTAGCAGCTGAGCTGCAATGTCGATTTACGATAGGACCGTATGTAGCTGAGAGGTTTTGCGTTATTTTGGGTTGATTCTTAGAGTGGACACATGGATTCACACAGGGGATGTGTATTGGCTATCTGGTCGCTATCCGTATTTTTTTTCTGTGATATCACATTAGTGGCAGAAGAGGGTCAGGGAGGCGCAGCGGAAGGATGATGTCTGGGGTTATGTCCCATGCGGATGACTATACTGAACTGGGTGTGGTTCGTAACGTTCACGGCATGGAGCATCTTGTGGGAAATGCGGGGGGATTTGCTTTGTGTATAGTTAGAGCTGCGTAGCGGTTGGTGGGGGACGTCATGGTTTTTTGGAAGGGCGGTAGTGGACGGGTTGGGTCGTGCGTTAACTACGTCCGTCAGGTGTTACCGGTAATTCTTGGGACCGATGTCGCCTGCCGGCCTTCTTCTTGGCGATGGGCAGTATGTCAACGATCATCTAATTAGGGAAGTGTACTTGGGGGATTCGGAGGTATGACGTGGACTGCGAGATTGGGGAGGTGGGAGGCTGCACCCGGTCGTAGTGGGCAATTGGTATGATTATGGAAGGGATTGGGATCGATGTTTGTGTAGAAATTTCACCCCCCCCCCCCCACCGTTTCGAAATGGAGGTACGAATTTTCGGGCGATGGAAAGGTAGATAGCATGTGGTTTGTTTGGGGATGGGAGGTTTTGGATATGTACGCTGGGGGTGGAAGGCGGATGAGTTTGGGATGAGAGTGAGTGAGGTGGAGGGGGGTTGTGTGCGGGTGTATTGAAGAGATGAGGGGTTGCGTGGTTTTAATGGTGAAGCGGAGTCGGGGAAAGGTTCACGGATCATAATGTGTGCGTTGTGGGGGGGCGGTGAGCGGGGGGTGAGGTTATAGTCTTTGGGTGGGTGGAGAGTGATGAAGACTCGAGGGATGCTGTGGATCTGGTTTTAGAGAGTTGTTGTAGCGGGGTAGTAGGGGTAAGTTATGAGGGGGGAATGGGAGTGAGGATGAGTAATAGGGAGGGCGGCAGTTGGGGTGGTGTAAGGGGTTCCAGATATGGGGAGGTGGAGTGAGGGCAGGAATTGTCATAAGAATCGGTGTGGGCGAGGTATAGAATGAAGGGGGGTTGTTTATTGGTATTGAATGATTTGTATAAGGATAGTAGGATTTTATGCTATGGAGCTAGATGGACGGTGTTTCCTGTGTGAAGTGGGCTTGGGGTGTGCGTGAGGGGCACGAGACACTAAATTAGTGGTCGTAATACCGTTTTATTGTAACGTAAATAAAAAAAAAGTTTGAAAGGGTTACGGGCAGTGGTTCAGTGAGCATACCATAAAAGGAATTAGTAGTACAATAATAAGAGGCGAGAATGTTTCTTAGGACAGTGCGCGTTGGCTGGCAGATACGGGCCGAGAGAAACCGTGTCTGCAAACACTTTTCACTCCTTAATTTTGGAATTAGCTTTACCATTTGCCATGCTAGCAACATTCACGTATCACCAAGATGAAAGTCAAAGTTTGTACCTTTGCATAAATGTGTCTATTCACCCGTAAAGGAACTTGTGTGGTGTTCGCAGGGCTCAATTGATTAAACAATATGCAGCACATAATGAATTTTGGTCGTTTTAAAACCTGCAAACACATAAGACAAATCATGAGAAAAATCATTCCAAGAGACACATAAAAGAAACAGCTAACTATACATACTGTGCTAATGCTTTGCTCCTGAGACTTCCAGAATACCCCTCATTTGCTAGTATAACCTTTAAGCTCTTTGCTCTAGTAGGAGCATCTGGTAAAATTCACTATAAATCTGCAAAATGGGAATACAATAAAAAAAATGGAAACCATTTTAGTAAGCATGTCACCAACATAATCCATGATCGTTACTTACAAACATTATTAATATTTCAGATTCCTAACAAAATTGGTTAACTTAAAAGAAGATTTTTTTTCAGTTTTGACCCATTTGAGATATTGTGACTGTATTTTTTTTCAATTTTGACCCTTTAATATCTTTTTACCCATTAACCAAAACTCCACGAAAACAAATAGAATATATAATAAGCATAAATGAGAAATAGAATCTTAAATGTGCAAAGACCTTTATTTTCCTTACGTCTACAGTGGTGCGTGTGTGTAGTGGACGACGTGCACAGTGGTGCTATATCACTTATAGATGCATTGTATTAATATGTTTATGGAAAACAGAAGCAACAGAGGTAATTTTTAACAGAATTACAGCATTTAGTGAGAAGCAAAAGACAACCTAAATTCCATTTGCCGGAACAAAAGGAGGTTGGAATTTCCAATGCAAAAGAGAGGATTCTATTCAAAAAGTTTCTAAATTGCTATGTGTCGTCTATACCATTTCTAAAGGGCAGTAAATAATACTACCAGCTAATAATAAAAATGCAAAAATAATACTGTAAATAATAGTTGACAGAATTGGCAGAAGCAATAGGCATATGATACCATGGGCCATGGGACAACATTATTTTGTTGCGGCAGTTTTACTCTTTTAAACTTACAATATTATGTAACCAAGCTAGAAGTATCATTAATTACATTTTACTCATTCATGTGTTTCAACGTTGGTTTATCAGAATCTCATCCAAAACATGAATGTCTGTAGTAACTTAATAAGCATAGGAGGGAGCATTTATATTAAGGAACTTATCGTACCGATCAGAATTTAAGTCCTAGACTCCATTTGAAATGGAATTGTGACTATTTAATTAGACACGTAATACTCAAAAGGTTAATGAGTAAAGGCCAACTGACACCTATTCTGACAAAAATGCAAGAAAACGCTTCATAATATGTACTAAACGTATATAAAAGTTGTGAAAAAAAATTCAGCAACAGAATCACAAAAAAGGAATATCGCATGACTTTTTGTTTTGCAAAAACGTGTTCCTCAACATTGTGGCAAAATCCTCAGCCACCTGCCTCTTCCTTCTTGCCGTTTCTTCCTACGTCCTATTTTCGGTGCAACAAACTTGCTGAGTTCTCTTACGTGGATTTAAAGATGGACTACCAACGCGGCCAAAACCTGTGACCAACAAATGAAAGAGCCAAAAAAATAAAGGCCAGTATCAAACCATAAGTATACAACAGAGAAATAAAGAATGAAATTACCTGGTAATGGTGCTCCGTTGACATCAACCATTGATTCAACTTCATTATATGCAATGAATTCAGGGAACATCTGTGTCAGGTTTCAAGTTGCGTTTCACACAATCTGAAGTATCTCCTTGAGCGCGCGGTGTTGTTTCTAGAAAGAAATTGAGGCACAAAAAAACACATGGAGTTTTAAAAAAAGGAAAGAAGAAGAAGTTGCAGTTACCTCGGGGATCAGAATTGGCATGATACGTAGCTGCGTATTCAAAACCGGTGGACAACGGCTGTATTGTAACACGACCATTAATTTCAGGTTGGGCAATTTGTTTCCCTTTCATACTTATAAATAGAGATAAAACCTCCAATGTGCTTAAAGGCTAATCGTTTTCCATTTTGAGGCTCGGATAAGTGAGTAATCACATATGAGGATACGGCCGCCATGGCTGCGAAGTTTGCAAACTTGCCCCGCCAAGATGCACGTAATATAATTTTTACTAAAACCGCTTAGGGACGATCAAATGTTATCATCACAGCCTCTTTTAAGTACAGGGGAAAACCCCTTAAACACACAGGAGGTACGTTTCCAGAGCAACATCTCACTTATTCAAAAATGATACACTATCACATACCCAGCTTAATGGTTAAACTATAAGCAAGCCCCAACTATGGTCAGACAACAATCAACATAGTAACACCCAACAGACGGCGTCATCAAAGAATCCCAGAATGAAGTGGTGAGAAGAATCCCAGAAGGAGTGTGTATGAAGCAGAGGGGGAAGAAGATGACACGTACCTTGCTACGTGTTTTGTCGAGAGAGAAAGTAATAACCTGGATATTCTGGCGGGTTTCGTCGGGTAACGACCGGTTCCGGCTACCTCGCTGGCGAGTCGACCCGGTCGAAAACCCAACACATTAAATGAGCATTAATGAACTACGGCTGCCCTTTAATTAAATTTAAGATTCGGGATAATTTTGTGGACACGTGGCTTCCTTGATCGATAGAAATGAATAAATGAAATCGAGACGGTGAAAAATAACGATATTTACTATCATGGCAAATAAAAATAATATCAAACTATTATTTTATGAAACGGGCAACGAATCTAAATAAAATATTACCTTCAGAAAATACGAGTTCTCACACGGTAAGCTACGGTCTTATATAATATATATGCAGATAAATTATCTTTCGGCTTATTTCTCATTTGACTATCTTATCTAAGGAGTTTGAGCAATTTGGACATAAGTTGAAAAGGGCAAGTTTATACCAGACATTCACATTAATATATTGTAAAACCCGTCGAAATAAGAGCTACTATTCGATCAAGCCGTGGCTGTAACCATAACACAGAAACTATTAGTGTCACTCGCAATGGTTGCAGCCTCAATAGATTACCCTACCAATATACGTGCAATCTCAACTTCAATTGAAACCATTATACATACTACCAAAGTCATCACATTAAACGATAAAATACGGCTAGTGTTTTGGTAGTAAAGTATTATCATCACCTGAACAACACAAACAATAGGCACACAAAGAACGCACGGCAAGAACACAACTAATCAGTTGCCCAGGTGAACAGTGAAGCCGATAGCAACATACGGCAACCAATTGTGCCATTCTCGCATCCCATCTATTTCAAATATCTGTCAACACTTTTCATGGAACCTGATCGTTATCAATAGTATATATATAATATAGGTGAATTAGTGAAAAACCAACTCACGAATAAAATATAATTCCGGAGGTATCGATTTCGAAGGTGGCCCCTTCTAGTCTTTTCCCGGGTCGTTTTTTTGTTCCAACGAGGCGTGAATTAAACTTTTTGTTGACGTTTGTAATCGGGATTTTGAATAGATTAAGATTTTTTTATTGAGTTTCTAATGTCTACAAATAAAATGCAAGAAACAGCAAATAAAAGCAACAATTAAAACAAAAATGAATTAAACTCGAAAAACGTTAACGGGATTAAAAAAACGCGACTTAAAAACCTAAAACATCAAATTTTAACCCTAGAAAAGCAATTTAATTTTTAACAATCCTAAATGATAAAAGAAAACTTTAGAAAAAAGAATTATATTTTTTTTGACTTTTATCTAATTTATTATGAATTAAAAACACTTTAAATATAAATTAAATATTAAAAATACTAAACTAAATTAGAAAAATCTCAAAAATTCAAGGAAAGTAGTTTGAACTATTAAGAATCTAAGAAAAATAAAATGGCTTAGCCAACTTATCTAAATAAGCTGGAAATAAGCCCTTTAGGGCTGAAAGGCTAAATGGTAAAAAGGGATAAAAGAAATATGTGTGAGAGACTTAACGAAAAAATCCCAAGGGCGCAGATGGTTGTGAGGGTGTATGTTAAGGCTTGTGTGTGTGAAGGGTGAGGTCACAGGTTCGAAACCTGTGGCCTTACCTTTTTATTAAACATTTTTTTTCTTTTTCTTTTTACACACTTAACTAATAAGCAAAAATAAACATTTTTTGTAAAACAACTTTTTATAAAAAGCACAAATAAGCTAGAAAAAAGCTAAAAGAGTTGACAGATTTGCTTAAAAACTAAAGGACACTTAAAGTCCAAACTGTTTGGCTTTATAAGCTGAAATAAGCTTATGCCAAGGCCAAATAAGCCACAAACACTTTTATCCTAACCTAATAATCAAATCTAAACAAGTAATAAGCAAATACAAAAAGCCATAAGCCCAGAAATTCAAAATAGCTTTTTGACTCAAAAGAACTAAAAGCAGTCTAAAGGGGGGCTTTTTAAGCTAAATTTTAAACTAGAAAATTAATAAGCTAGAATCTAGAAACTCAAAACAGATTAAGCTTTACCTATAAGCTACTTAGAAAAACAATAATTAAGAATTTTAAACTTATATTGAACTAGTTATGACTACCTGAATTAAGCAATTACTCTAAGACTATGTTTTTTTTGGATTATGAAAGAAAATTAAGCAACCTGTAGCCCGAAATAAGCTAGGCAAATGAGCTTATGAAACTTCAAGAATAGAAAACAGATAGAGCTTGAACTATAATGAACCTGTGCAATGATTTTTAGACCTTAATTAAAACTTTAACACACCTAAATTTTAGATTGAAAACTGGGTTTTAACCTTTTTAAAAAGTAAGACATATGAACATTTGACAGCTTGATGTCCAAAACCTCAAATGACAAAGGCTAAAGGACACTTAACTAACTCTTCTCTACTGCATTAAGGACTAAGATAGGGTATTAGACAAGTCCCTAAAACAACTTTTAAACAAAGATTAAATTTAAGCAGTTTGAAATATTCTTAAAACCTCAGATTCAATCACTTAGAACACACAATCTTAAAACTTGGATTTAAACCAAAAGAACATTTGAAAACAAAACTTAAGATCTATTATGAGCTTATTAAAACTGTCTCACAAACCAAAAACATTTTTTTACCTCTTTTGACCCATTTTAACACCTTATCCCAAACACTCCTTTAAAAAGACTAAATTCATTCTATGCTTATAAAAGACTGTTTTAACTTGAGATTTTTGAAAACAGATTATAGATTAAGTAAATTGAGCATTAATAAGCAGCTTCCAACCACTGATAAGCACTAAGAATAAGCAGATTCAATTAAGCAGTTTTAGGCTTCTTTAAGACAGATTTATGAATACATCATTAAATAGCTTCTAAACTATAACATAAGCATGAAAAGCATTCAATAAGACAAGATAGGCAGAAAGAAGCAATAACAAGACACCAATAAGCACTAGAATAAGCAGTACAATAATAAGCTTAAAATTAAAGATGAAACTCACTTTTGATTAAATAGCTTGGAAGTAACAATGCTTGGAAAGTATAATAGCTTATAAATAAGCTTGAAAACAAGTGAAAAACTGTAAATAAATTTGCTGAGAGGAAAAATAAGCAAAAGATGATAAAAGATGCCTTTCTTCGAATGAATTCTTCTCTATTTATATGGAAGTCTTGTGTGGTGCTTCTTGAGGGATAAGGATGCCAACTCAGCCTTCAAAACCATACCAAAATTACATTAGGAAAGCTTTAATCATGCAATCACATTAAAATTGCGTCTTTAGTGCTTTGATTCTTTCCCTTTTGCTGTTGACGAGTTATTTCTCTCCAATAAGAAGCCTTGAATGTGCGCACGTGGCACTAGCGTGTGTTGAGGGTGTGTTTGAAAGCCAATCGTACAAAGGAGGAGGGTATGGCCTTGGATTTGGCTTGTTTTGGGCTTTCTCGCCAAATTCGGGCTTATTAAATATTAATTTAAATTGGGGGTTAAAGGGTAACGGAGTTAAGGGTTAAGGACTAACGGTGTAAAGTTGTAGGGACTGTCATTGTTAGTCCCTAAGGACTAACGGTGTAATAGGTTGTAACAGGGTTATGGTTGGGTTGTTAAGGGATTGAGCTTGTTGTTTGTTTTTGGGCCGGTTGGGTTTAATTTGGATATTTAGGGATTTTTATGATATAAAAGGCTTAGTTTTAAAAGCTTAATGGGCTGACATGAACCACTTAGATGCATACACTTTTGGCTTCGATTTTCCACGCTCTTTACAATCTCGTGCTCGGTTTTGTCTGGTTTTTGCCTTGTTTTTGTCTTTTTGTGAATATCCGTTACCTGCACAGTAAATATACAAAACAAGCATATTTTTGGCATTTTAAGTTCGTTTTTGGTCTTTAAGCTCGTTTTATTAAGGAAAATGTATATGTATTTAAGCACATACCAAATCCCCTCATACTAAAATATTGTTGTGTCCTCACGCAATGAAATAAATCAATGTTTAGAAAACCAAAAATTTCAACCCCCTTAAATTAAATACCTTGAAAAGTAGAAAAGTATAAAATTTAAAAGGATTAAGAAATTACTAGTTTTTAAACACTCCCCGTTTACCATTTTCTTTCTTGCACACATATTTTTCTTATTTTCCATTATATACAACATGCTTGACTTTCATTATTGATCATAACATTTAGGATCACTGAATAAGAAACACCTCAATCCTAAGGTGCCCTAGAAGGATATCCTTGATTTTTCACTTTTTCCCAAACTAAGCTTAAAAACGAAATCATTGTTAATTACAAATTGGGATGCTAACACTACTCATATTTGCAATTTGTGTAAAACTTCTCCTCCCGACAGATATATATATTAAGGTGTGTGTGCTCAGTTTGAATTTTGACCATCCAACCCACATTTTTAGATAGTTATAACCTTTCCAAGTTTCACGTTCCACTTTTAGTTATATGAATTCAAAGGTTAGATTGTCCCATGTAGCAACATTTCTTCTCGGCACATCTCAACCTCGTCGGCTAAGTGACCGGGATTTTGACACCCCACAGAGAATAATTTGTCGAGACTCTCCGACTTTTGAACCCTTTACTAAATTTTTTCCGTAAAACTTAGTAAGTTTATAACTCAAAGCAAGCTAATTCCTTCAAAATCAAGACATTGTAGGTAAGTTAATTCCTTTAGAGTGACTTTCTTCTCGGAACCTCCCGACCTCATCGGCCAAGTGCCCAGGATTTTGACACCCCGCAGAGAATATTGATCAGAATTAACAAACGTCCGGTTTCAAATTTTGTAGGGATTAACAGGTTTAAGTTCAAAAGAATGTTTAAATCTTAGAAAAAAGTCATTTTCTCTTTATTTATTAAGCAACATATACTAGCAACATTATTATATTTTTCACATCATTTTTTTTGCAACATTTATATTTACACTGTATACAAGGAAAATTTCTTTTTAGAAAATTAAAACATATTTTCGATCAAAAACTCTTATTTATCAATTCATCGATAAAACTTTTTACTCTAAAAAATGTTGATCTTAATGGACTTTTAAGAGTGATAAAACTCTGACTTGTCTTTCAAAAAAAGCACGTATTATTAGTCATTTTAGAAGCTACTGGGAGAAAAAGCCACAAATTACACTTATGAGCTTTTAAGATTTCCAACTAATCCTTGCTTAGCATTCCAACTTATATTTAACTCTATCATTTTTTATTCTTTGCAAATTTAAAATCTTTAATAAAAAGATCCGCGAATGCTTAGCCAAATAAAATTAAACTTTGCATATTTAAAGTCATTAATGGAAACTTGCAAAATCTTGGCCTTTTAAGCTAGAATTCGCATTTTAAAGCTTCTTGTATAAAAGACTAGAAAAAGCTTATAAATTTATAAAGGTTAAGGGAGTAAGCTAGAGCTTACTACGCTCGGTCAAGTCAAAAATTATGCTTATTCTCACCAGCGGAAAGTCTACATTTGTGATAAACACTTATTTTATTTTTGGCAAATTTATTAAATTTGCCTAAAACTTACATTTTTTTCTTCTTGGTAAAACGAGGTTACGTGAAAGACATAGACAGAAGCAAGTTGGATCAAATCAATAGATTCCCCCCTCATACTAGAACGATACATTATCCTCAATGTGTGGGGGTTCCAACCCCCTCATACTAATTTCAAATATATTCCTAATAGAAAAGGGAATCTCACGTATATCAAAGCCGTATATTAATTATGCAAATATTAAACGTTAGTCAATAAGATCAAGGATATAGGATTCCCAAAATAAGCATGTGCAAAGGGATGAAGACCGAGTGAGCGTTGGACAAAACCACGAGCACGAGAGTCTTCATAATCTGGGTAATCCTGACAATCATCACAAACAACAAAAACACAAGATTGGAAGAGGCGAGCCCCCCTCACGTTACACTTATTAAAAAATAGAAAGAAGATAGAAACACGGGTTGCCTCCCGAGAAGCGCTTTATTTTTGTTAACCGAGTCACGAGCTCCACATGCTCATACCCGACCGACAAAACATAAAGACATCATGAAAGCTCAAGTACATGTTTCAAGACTTCCGCTACTCTGATAACGAACGTTTTTCTTGAAGTGACGAAGTATTAAAGTCAAAGAATTTCAAAGAAGTTTCTGTCCCTCTGATACCGAACGTCTTTCTCGAAGTGACGAAGTGTTAAAGTTAAAGAATTTCAAGAAAGATGCAACATTAAATCTTTTCAAGTCATCAGATCAAGAAAGGTATGAGCATGTTGGTTCATAAATCACAAATCCACAAGATGGCAAAGTTTCAAGATGGCGAAGAGATTGTGCTTGGTTGATGATCTCAAGATGCTCAAGATCACAATGTCAAATACAAGTTTAAGGAACAAGCTTAATCCAGAAATCAATGATCACTACAACATACTCACAAGAGAATGTCAAAAGGACGAGCTAAAGACTAAATACAAAGCATAGTATGCTAGGCTTAAAGTTTTGTAAAATGGAGTGACCTCCCTTTGGGGGAGATTGTTGGAAACACAAAAAGTGTCAGTCACTTCCAATTTGTAATAGTCTTAGCTCGTAGTTAGTGTAATGATTAGATTAGTAATCTAGTCCGGCCCAAGGCCCATGGGAAGCCCATCATAGCCTATGGCCCGGCCATCATGTAAGTATATAAGCCCTCTCCTAGCCTTGGAGAGGGGTTGGTTGTTTTAGTTTTTCATTTTCCATCTAATAAGAACATCATCCATTTTCCATCCACTTTCTCTCTCTAAAACATCACAACCCACATCTCACTCTTGTCCTTGGTTTGATCATTAGATTACATGTTTCTTCACTAAGTCATGGGTATCTCGATAAATCGTGGGCCAATAGAAACCGGAATCAAAGACTTTTTTAGCGGTGTAGTTGGCACCGTGATGTCCCCTGGTTGGTCCATTATGGCAAGTCGTGAGGATATCAACGGCTTCTTGGCCGTATACACACCGTCTAATCACTTAATCCGCACAAATCCTAAACAAGTAGGGGTCGTCCCAAAAATAATGCTTAACATCCTTAAAGAATTTCTTCTTTTGTTGGAACAACATCCCTTTCACAATAAAATTCCCCGCATGGTAATTTGCAATGTCGGCAAACCATGGGGTGTTAGAATCACCACGAAAAGTCACCATCCCAAGTGTCTCGAGAGGGAATGTTTCGGTAATTTTTTTCTAGGGATCACTTTGATGGGGATTCTCTAGTCTAGACAAGTGGTCAGCCGCTAGATTCTCCGCTCATTTTTTATCACGGATTTCGACATCAAATTCTTGGAGGAGAAGAATCCAATGGAGCAATCTCTGTTTAGCATCTTGCTTAGCGAGCATATACTTGAGAGCCGAGTGGTCAGTATACACTATGGTCTTTGACAAGACTAGGTAAGGTCAAAATTTCTCAAAAGCATATACCACGGCTAATAATTCTTTCTCCGTAGTAGTATAATGAGTTTGGGCTTCGGTTATAGTCTTGCTCGTATAGTGTATACGCTGAAAATGTTTGGTCTTTTGTTGCCCCAGGACTGCCCCTACTTCAAAGTTACTAGCATCACACATAATTTCAAAGGGCAAGTCCTAATCGGGGGCAACTAATATCGGAGCTTCGCGCAATTTCTTTTTAAGGGTCTCAAATGCCTCTCTACACTCGGTCGAGAAAATGAATGGAGTCTCTTTTTCAAGAAGATGAGTCATTGGCCGAGCGATTTTAGAAAAATCTTGAATAAATCGACGATAAAACCTGACGTGACCTAGAAAACTCCGAACTCCTTTGACGGACGTGGGAAGAGGTAATTTTGCAATAACATCAACTTTTTCCCTATCTACCTTAATCCTAGATTTTGAAATCTTTTGGTCGAGGACAATGCCCTCTTTGACCATGAAGTGGCACTTCTCCTAATTTAGAACCAGATTGGTATCTTCGCACCTTTGGAGCATTTTGTCTAAACGGGAGAGGCAAGATGAGAAGGAATCCCCGAAGATCGAGAAATCATCCATGAAGACTTCCATAGTTTCCTCGATCATGTCGGGGAAAATGGCCATCATGCACCTTTGGAACGTACCAGGAGCATTACATAAGCCGAAAGGCATACGTCGATAGGCAAATGTTCCATAAGGGCAAGTGAAAGTAGTCTTCTCTTGGTCTTACGGGTCATTCGGGATTTGAAAATACCCGGAGAATCCATCTAAGAAACAATAGTACTCGTTACCAGCTAAACGTTCTAACATTTGGTCCATGAATGGTAACGGGAAATGGTCTTTTCAGGTGGCGTCGTTAAGTTTCCTATATTCAATACAAACACGCCACCCAGTAACTAGCCTAGTCGGAATTAACTCGTTATCTTTATTTGTCACAACAGTCATTCCACCCTTTTTGGGTACACAATGCACGGGGCTAACCCACGGACTATCTGAGATAGGGTAAATCAATCCGGCATCAAGGAGTTTTATAACTTCCTTTTTGATAACTTCATGAATTTTTGGATGAACCTTTCTCTGATGTTGGACCGCCGATTTAAAGTCATCCTCCATTAAGATTTTGTGAGTGCAAAATTACAGGTTAATACCCTTAATGTCGGAGAGTTTCCAAGCAATTGCTTGCTTATGGGATTTAAAACCTTTATGAGGTGTTCCTTCTCTTCGTCTTTCAAGTTCTTAGCAATAATGACGGGTAATTTATCGGTACCCTCCAAAAATGCATACTCGAGATGAGAAGGTAAGTCCTTGAGTTCAAGCTCCAAAGGTTCATCAACTGAAGATTTTTCATTTTTTAGTTCTACAGCTTTAATCTCTTTCGGAAGGAAAGGGGATGATAGATCATTATTTAAGAATTTCTCAAGGAGGCGAATATCTCCCTCCGAATAGAATCGTTCATACTCTGGAAGAGAAACATCAGCATGATCAGTGGTACTGCCACTATTCTTCTCTTTAAAATCAAATCTAAAAGTCTCAAGTTCAGAGGGAAATGTTTCGGGTTTTTCCAAGAAAAAGTTCCTCTCCTCAACGGGGATAAGAAACGTAGAGAAAAATTCGCTTATATCTTCAAAATCAATTCCCGGTGGAACTGAGTCACTTGCAAGATAACCTTCAATTCCCTCTAGAATGAAATCACCTCCCTCAAAAGGAGTAAGGGAGGGTGAAGATTTAGCGATGATTGGTTCAGAAGTTGGAGTGGGATTGCCACTCTTGGAATTGCCAGAAAATCCTAACACTTCTTGAGAATACTCCTCACAAGCTACATCAATGACATCGATTCGGTTAATCGATTCAGCATCATTGTATGAGAATTTTAAAGTGTTACCAACTTTGAATGTTATGGCTTCATCACCCACTCAGAGAGTTAATTCTTCATTGTAAACATCAATCAAAGCTCGTGCCGTCCTCAAGAAGGGTCTCCCAAGAATTAAAGGAACTCGGGGATCGACAACATAATCAACGACTACGAAGTCGGCCTGAAAATGAAACTTTCCTACTCTCACAAAGACATCTTCGGTAATGCCGGTTGGTCTAGTAGTAGACCAGTCCGCGAGCTCAAGAATCATTTGGGTAGGAGTAAGTTCAGGGAGAGAAAGCTTCTTCCATATGGAGAGAGGCATCAAGTTGATGCTTGCACCAAGGTCGGCCAAGGCTAAGCATTCAGCTATCTCTGGAAAATTACACGGAATGAGAAATTTACCGGGGTCTCCCAGTTTTTTGGGCAACTTCTTTAGGATAACCGCTGAACAATTCTCATTCACCAGTGTATTGGCTACTTCAAATAATTTCTCCTTATTGCTAAGAAGATTCTTGAATGTGGAAGCGAATTTAGGCATGTAGAGTAAAGCACCCGAGAAGCTAAGATTGAAGTGTAAGCTTCGAAAGATTTGAAGAAACTTCAACATTTGATGGTCATCTCTTTCTCAGAGATTTTGGTTATTAAGCCTCGAAGGATAAGGTATATTCGGTTTAGGCTTATGAGCGTTAACGGGCTTAGAGGTTGGTGCTTGAGGTTGGACATTCGGAGGTTGGACTTTTTAGGTACTTGATTGCACCGGATCCTTTGTTACCTCGGGCTCTCTTTCTACCACCTTGGGAGAGGGAGAGAAGGGAGGAGGAATTGGAGTTCCATCATAAGAAACACCACTTCGGGTGGTGATTGCTTTCAAGTCACCTTTCGGGTTAGTAACGGTATTGCTAGGAAGAGGACCCGAACCTGAACCTGAAGGTTTGTTCATTTGAAAATAACTACTTAACATGTTTTAAAGTTTAATGTTTTATTGCAACATCGTGGCCTGAAATTCATTTTTTAGCTCAGCTTTCATATTAGTTATTTGATTTCGCATAGCTTGCATGTTTGTTTCATTAATTTTCATATAATTTGCGAGAGAGCAGCTTGAGTTGGTGAATCGACTTGGGTAATTGAATTTCCCTGTGTAATTATTTCCCCGGTTTTGATTGTTGTTAACTGGTGGAAAACCGGGTGGTCGAACTTGGTGAGCTACACATGGAGGACGGTATCCAGGATTTCCCTAGTTATAGTTTACTGTGGCTGCAGAAACATACGCTTAGATATTATCTTGATATCCTGGGAAAGCGCTGCCATTGGTGGCGGGACACTGGTAGTAAGGATGTGGTCCTCCACAAGTAACACAACTCTCTTCAACCGCTTTAACGGAAGCTGGAGGAGGGGTTGTGTTTTTTAAAAGCAAAGCCTTAACGGCATCGGTGAGTGCAGCAACATCGGGTGAAAGACCGGAGGTAGAGGTGTTCATACTCACTTTGGCAACAACGGGTTTATTTTGTGAAGTGCGAACGTTCGACTTGTCCTCAATAATTTTCAACGCATCTTGAGTACTTTTTCAAAGAGTACCACCGGCGCGAATTCAAAGAATCTTAACGGTTAGGTTTAAAGAATTTATAGAAAGTTTCATGTTGATGCAATTTTCCGTAAAACCCATAAGTGGCCTCACGAAGGGAGTCCTTGAAAAAAAACCCGGTCTCACTCTCATGAAACGGTTCATCAAAACGTTGTTGAAAGTTTGAGATTTCATTCCGGAGATTTGTTGTTTTTGAGGGTGGAAAGAATTTGTTAATGAACTTGGAGACAAGATCATCCCAAGTTGTTATAGAGCGAGGAGGTTCTTTCTCGAGCCAAATCCGGGCTGGACCATCGATAGAAAATGGAAAAAGCATAAGCTTAATCGCTGAATCGGGCACATCTTTGTACTTCATCGTAGAAGTAATCTTGTTGAACCAACGAATATGAGCATGAGGATCTTCTTTCTCAAAACCGAAGTATTGTTTAGAAGTTACAAGATTTAGAAGACTATGTTTGAGCTCGAAATGCTCAGCGGGAATTGGTGGTACAACGATTGCTTCCGCATTTCCCTCGGTGGGTGCACGGAGCAATTCTGCCATAGTACGTGTATCGGCCATCGTAACTACGGGTTTTTCTTCAACAATAGTCGGATCGACTTGTTGTTGGGAACGTTTTTTATTTCGACGTCTTCTGGGAGTTGTTGTCGGTTCGACAACTGGACCTAAAGAACGAGTGCGCATGCACTAAAAACAAATCTTTTATTCCAAAATTTAACAAAAAATTCTTTTTGGTAACCGGAATTCAAAGGTGCACGGTAGCTCTCTAAAAAAATGCACAAAGAAGCGGAGGAGCGGGTAATCGCGAAGCGTTTTAAAAACCTTCTCCTTTCGGGTCGAAGTTCGTAGGATCAACCCTCCTTATATCTCTCTTATAGTTTGTAATCCTAAAGGTGAGCCGATTTAACAATTGACAACTCGATTTCTTTTGTTGGTTTTTTAATTTATTTATTTTTTTGGATTTTTGATTACTTTATAATATTTTTGTATTTTTTTTATATGAAAATATTCACAAATACAAGACTAACGTCCGAGGAAGGATCTTCAAAAAACAATCTTCAAACGATAACTTAGAATTCGTAACACATCCTCCTCGGCAACGGCGCCAAAAATTGATCGTAGTCAATAGTATATATATAATATAGGTGAACCAGCAATCAAGCCAACTCACAAATAAAATATAATTCCGGAAGTATCGACTTTGAAAGTAGCCCCTTCTAGTCGTTTCTCGGGTCGTTTGTGTCCCAACGAGGCGTGAATTGAACTTTTTGTTGACGTTTGTAATTGAGATTTTGAATAGATTAAGATCTTTGATTTTGTTTCTAATTCTACAAATATAAATGCAAAAACCAAGCAAAGAAAAGAAACAATTAAAGCAAACACAAATTAAGGACGAAAAACGTTAACGGGATTTAAATAACGAACCCTAAAAACCTAAAACTTCAAATTTTAACCCTAGAAAAGCAAATTTAATTTTTAAGAGTCCTAAATGATAAAAGAAAATTTTAAAAAAAGAATTATATTTTTTGACTTTTATTTAATTCATTATGAATTAAAAACACTTTTATTCTAAAAATAATATTAAAAATATTAAACTAATTTAGAAAAATATGAACAATTCAGGAAAAATTCTTAAGACTAAATTAATCCTAGGAAAAATAAAATTGGCCAAACAGCTTATCTCGATAAGCTGTAAATAAGCTTAAATAAGCTGTAGGCTTAAACTGCCAACTTCCCTTATATAATAAATATTGCAAACCTATATTGAAAAAATCCCAAGGGCGCGTTGGCAGTAGAGAGTGATGTTAAGTGTTGTGTGTGTGAAGGGTAAGGTCACAGGTTCGAAACCTGTGGCCTTAGCTTTTTATAAAACGTTTTTTTTTATTTCTTTTTACAAACTTATTTAAAAGCTTAAAATAATGACTTTTTGTGAAAGCACTTTTTATGAAAAGCACAAATAAGCTAGAAAAGAGCTTAATTAGGTTACATAATACTTAAAGAAGACTTATGAGCTTTTTACTTGACTAGTATTGTAAATAAGCTTTAAAAAGCTAAACTTAAAGGCTAAATAAGCTACAATTACTTTAACTAAACCTAATAAGCAAATTTAAATACAAATTAAGCAAATACAATGAGCCATAAGCTCAGATATCAAACTTAGCTTTTTGATAAAACTTATTAGCAAAACAGCCAAAGGGGCACTTTCAAGCTGAGTTTTAAGCTAGTAAATAAGCTCTAAAAACCAAAATAAGCTCAAACAGATCAAGTTTGTACTACCATGAGCTTATGCAGTGATTTATAGACTCTAAATCTAACTTTTGATTATCTAATTCTGAGATTGAAAAGTGGCTTTTGCACTTAAAATTGAAACTAGATGCAGATAATGACTTAAAACAAAAGACAAAGGCACTCTTTAACTAAGACTATTTCTACTGCATTATAGTCCTACAACAAGCTAGAAAACAACACTTACAAACCCCTAATCAAGATCAAAGCCAATAAGCTAATGAAAACAGTTTAAGAACCACAGATTTAAACCACTTGTAGAAAACACTTTAAAATTTAGATTTAAACTTAAGCAACTTGTAAAAACTGACTTGTGGGTTAAATTAAAGCTTGTTAAAGTTGGCTTCAGTGCCAAAAACAACTTTTAAACTCTTTTAACCCATTTTGACTCTTGACCCAAACACCCCTTTAAATTCATAAAAACCATTTTAAGCTTTAATAAGCCTAATTTAAAGCTAAAAGTTGAAATACCAGATTATGAATAAGTCAATTAAGACCTAATAATCAAATCTAAACCTTAAATAAGCACTGAATAACAAGCAAACATGATAAGCTGTTTATGGCTTTTTTAGGACAGATTTAGCAAAAATAAATAGTACTTAAAGACATGTTATGAGAAGCATAAGACTAAATCAAATGAGCAACTTAAGGTCTAAATAGGTAGTAATAAGTAATTATGAACAGTAAATAAGCAGTTTAATAAGCAAAGGCAAAAAATGACAAAATTTCCCTTTTGAATAAAAAAATGAACACGCCTTATTCCTTGCTTCAAACGAGGGCTTAAGAACTTTGAGAGCTTATTTGTTTATGCTGATGAATACCATAAGCCCATCCTTTTTTGGCTTATCATCCTATAACAGCTCATAATGAATGGAATAGTTTTTAAAAAAACAGAACTTTGCTTTTTATTGAATAAAACTTGAGTTACAATACTTAAAGAGTTGAATGACAATAATTAAAAGATGAAAAGCATAAAAAGCTGTAAATAAGCAATACGCTAGACTAAAAAAAACTAGATATCTTACTGCTTGAAATCCTCCCCTTTTTATAGGGAGGTCTTGTGTATCTTGTGAGGTAAGAAATAGCTAAGGGTCTTCAATGCCTTCCAAAATTGTTTTAGGAAATGGCCAATCACCATTAAAATTATTCTTTGACTTTCCCCCAATTCCTAGACGCGTCAAATCTTTTCCAACCAATCCTTGAGAGTGCTCACGTGGCACCGGCGTGTGTTGAGGATGATAAGGGGATGAGTTGGAACGTGTTGAAAGTCAATCGCACCATGGGGAAGGGCATTAAGCTCATTTTTGGGGTTTCCTGCCTTTCTCGGCATTATTTAATTATAATTTAAATTTGGGAAAGATAAGGGTAACGACTGTTAAGGGTTTATAACTAACGGTGTAAGGTGTTGAGGACTAGCGGTGTTAGTCCCTACGGACTAACGGTGTAATTAGGCAGGGACTAACGGTGCAAATGGTTTAAAGGGGTTATGGTTAAAAAGGTTTGGGCCTTTTGTTTGATAATTGGGTCGGTTTGGTTTGTTAAGGGTTTTTGGGATTTTGTTTTAATATTTAACCTTAATGGGCTGACTCGGCCCATTAACTAGGGTACGGGTTGGCCAAATAAGATGCTTATGTCCTCGGCTTTTGTTTTTCACTCTCTTTCCAATCCTGTGCTCGGTTTTGTCCGGTTTTTGCCTTGTTTTTATCTTTTTGTGAATATCCGTTACCTGCACAGTAAATATACAAAACAAGCATATTTTTGGCATTTTAAGTCTGTTTTTTGGTCATTTAAGCTCGTTTTATTAAGGAAAAGGTATCTGTATTTAAGCACATACCACCTACTCCATTCAGGTTGAAGATGATTCACAAACTTCGTGTTAATTTGCATGTTTGACATATACATAGGAATCATTTTCATGTCATTGATCAATTTGGCATATCTCAGATAGTATGAGTGGATTGATACTCTAGGCTCAGATGTGAATTTATCAAATTCATCATATAGCATTGACTCACGTTCTTGCTTGGTTATCTCTGTGCCTTCCATATTTTCTTTGACTCGATCCCATATTTCTTTTGTAGTCTGGAAGTGGTTGATGAGAGTGTAAATGTCAACTGGCAATCCAAGAAGAATGATATTGACAGCTTTGATGTCACTATCGTATCGTAACTTCTCTTTTTGAGAAAGGTCTGCAACTTTTTGAGGACGACGGATGTCAGTGACGCCATCTGTGTCTTTAACAGTAATCTCTGGTAAGAGTTTAACATGACCAATCTTGATTGAGTCAATTAACATTTCTCCATTCTCTTCTCCTTGGATATATAGCATAATCCAAGTCTTCCAACTATCATACATGTCTTTCTCTAGCATCGGGGGACGGTTTTCAAAACCTGCTGCAATAACGTGTTCTGCCATTGTTGCCATTGTGAATTTGATTGTGTAGACTTCGTATGAATTGATATTTAAGGATCGTTTTGACGAGAAGAAGTGTTGCTTTTGTGAAAGTTTTTGTCGAAAGATTGTATTTTTAACACGAACCGAGTAAAAAGATTGCAACTTTATCAATGTAGTTTATTTAAAAACCTTAAAGTTTAAACCTTTTAACTTTAAAAATCCTAATTTCAACCTTAACCACTTAATTAATATTCTACAAACTTCCAAAAATCACCTTTTTCACATTAATTACCCACTAAAACCCTAATCCAATTTATTAAATTAATAATAAAAAACCTTTTTAACCCAAAAAATCCAAAACCTAATTTATAAAACTAGGTTTAGTTTTTAACTTAGTCTCGGTCCAGGTTTTTAAGGTTCGGTTAGAGGGTCGGTTGGATGTATGTGGGCGATCCAGGAAAGTCGGTTGGGAGAGGGGAGGATAACCAAATGGGTGGTTCAGTTGGAAGCTTATAACCGATCCAAGGTAGGTCGGTTATGGTGGTTTCTAGTGATGTTTTCGAGTTGTTTCTGGTGATTTTTCTTGCTTAAAGGTTGAATCTTTTTACAAGAAAAACACAAAAGTATGAAACTTTTTGCAAAAGTATGAAACTTTATGCACGAAAACCACAAAAGACTTCGTACTTAACATGGATTACATGAAAAGATCAAGACTTTATCTTCCGAAATGATTAAAAATCACAACCTTCTTCAAATTTAAGGCTTTGTCTTCAAGAATTTTTCTTCATAGTCTTCAAAATCTTCAAAAGCACATAAAAATGATAACTTTCTTCATGAAAAGCACTTCAAACCATCCCCTGGTGATTGATACCAATTGTAAGATAATCAAAACATATGCTACACTCTAAACTTTTAGAGAGAGAGAAATATATAGAGAGGGTGATGTGTGGGTGAGGAGGAGAGGAAAAGAAGAGAAAACAAGAAATATTATATTAGAGAGAGAAAGAAATCACCACCCTAACTTCTTTCCTAAGCCCTCCTTTTATAGTAAGGAATGAGGGACTTGAAAGGAATTAGGGTATAGTACTTATTATAACATAGTCCTTCTTTATTTGCACTACTTAATCCCTAATATATTAATCTTTGATAAATGGCCATGTAATTAATAATTTTTAGTATTTCTAACAGGAAGATTGATTTTAAATTGTAACTTGTAAAATGACACTTATTTGAATAAAATTTGTTAGAAATAAAAAGTGTCAATTATTGTAATAAGGATTGGTCTTAATTATATAGTATAGTTTTAGCTAGTTTTACTTTATTAGATAATGCAATAAGTCTTAATGGTCTAATCAGTTATAATTAGCCCATTAAGCTTAATTAGTTAGTGATTATAAAGAAATACATTGTTTAGGCAAACACTATAAATACTCTCCCTTACTAGAAAAAAGGTAGTAAGTGATAGTGAAAAACACACACTCCTTGTAATCTCTCCGTATTCTATCTTAATTTTCACTTCTTCTACTTTAATCCTTACTTCCCTCTCTAATCTCTACAAGCTTAACCATTCATAATGTGTGATACAGTTACCTAAAGTGTGACCTAATAAGTGGTATCATTCACCATTAGAGATTGAAAAGTGATCTTGATTGTAAAATCGCTATGGTTTGTATGTTACGGTTCGTGTTTGGATCAAATTTAAGCTAAGCAAATTCGATTGATCTAAGTTCGTGGTTTAAAGAAATTTGATTGGTATAGGATCGAGTTAGAGTAAATTTGAATATGTTTTGGATTGAATTCGTAATTAGTGTGGATCAAAATTGGTTCAAATAGTTTAAAAACATGTTTCGTTAATTTCGGTTATACTTTTCATGTTTAAAAACGTATGTTTTGTTAAAAAAAATAGCGGGAAAAATGTTTCTGGTGAACTTCGGTTAAAAAGTTGAGTAGATTTCGATCGAATAACCGTTTTATGCAAGAATTAGTAGTAATTTCGATTGTTAAAATGGTTTGAATGTGTTAGTAGCTAAATTCGATCTCATAACTATCGTTTGTATAAATTTTAATGAATTTTGATTGAACAAAAGTGTTATCCGAGGTCGAAATTCGACTCAATAATTGTTTTATCCGAGATTAGGCTGTCCAGTTTTAGTTATAAATGATATTGGGTGAAATTCAATTAAATGACTGTTTTTGATCGAATTTGTGTAATTTTGGCTAAATAACTGCTTGAATCGAATTTGATAATTTCGATTGATCTGAATTTTGGTTGGATTTGAACTTTGGACAAATGGGCAAATTCAGTTGGATTTGAATTTTGATTACATTCGAATTTCAATTGGTTTTGAATTTCGATTGCTTTGCATTACGGTTCGAATATGAATATCGACAGTGGTGATTTCGGTTGGGATTTAAATTTCGATAAGTGCTAAGTTTGACTGGCATTGAATTTCGGATAAGGTTAATTTCGACTGACATTGAAAATTCGATAGGATTTGAATTTCGATTAGATTTAAATTTTGGTTGATTAGTGAATTTCGGTTGAAACTCAAATTCGATTGGGCTGAATTTTATTGCTTTTTGGGATATCTAATTCAGTTGCGATTATTATTTTGTTTACAAATTGATAATCGAAGTTAAAAGTAAACGTGAACCATTGTATTCTTCAAACGCTATTATATCATTGATTTCACAATATAACTCTTTTTTGTCTTAAAAGATCCCTGTTATTGTTTCACACACAATAATGTTTAGACATCATGAATACTCATTAGGAATCACTTGCGGATGCTGGTTCAGATAATCGTCCTCCTATGTTAGAGAAAGGAAGTTATGTACCACGGTAGAGTCAGTTTTTGATGTACATTAATGCTAAGAAGGAAAATGGAAAGTTTCTTAGGGAATCAATTCTGAATGGTCCTTATGTGATGAAGGAGATAGATGCTAGTACTATTACACCAGATAAACCTGTAAAGAGGCTGCAAAAAGAAAATGATCTTATGGGTGATGAAAAAAACAGCATGATGCGAACATTGAGGCAATGAATCTGATTCTTCTTGGAATACCTAATAATATATATAATTATGTCAATGCATGCCAAGATGCACGAACTATGTAGAATCGGGTGAGAAGACTTGTGTAGGGAACTAATTTGAGTAAATAGGAAAGGCATTGAAGACTTATGAATGAGTCTGATAAGTTTACTTCTGAAGCGGGGGAATCGCTTGTATCTATTTATAAACGTTTCTGAACGCTTATGAATGATAAGGAACACAACTTAATCAAACCCGTACCCATCACAGTATTTACCAAGTTTCTTAACTCGCTACAGCCATAGTGGAGAAAATATATCACCAATATTCATTTATCAAGGAATCTTCACTCAGATGATTACGATCTTTTGTTTGATCATCTTCAGCAATATGAAGTAAATGTGAACGCTTCAAGAGCAAAACTATCTTCAAAAACATATGATCCTCTTACTCTACTTGCAAACACGTATGCAAGCTCCTTATCTTCTTGATCTACACCTACTTACTATGTTACACGTCCTCCCTCGGTGATTGGTTATGATGATGATTATCAGGGAAAAGTAATTTGTGATGATCAAGAAGATAGTTTGACAACAACAATGATGCTCCTTGCTCGAGCAATTACTCAACGCTATTCTACACCAACAAACAATTGTCTTTGCACTTCTTTAAATACAAGGAATCAAGCAATTGTACAAGCTAATCATGTGGATATTCAAAGTAAGAATGTTGGGAATAGTGGATGGTATGTGAGAAGGACTACTGGTAATCAAGGAGATGTTGCTGGGAATGTAAATATTCAGATAAATAATGGGAATGATACAAATGTTTGGAGGATTCCAAGAACCACAGCTAATTCTGGAAATGGTCCAAATGTTCAATGCTATAATTGCAATGCCAAAGGTCATTATGCTAGAGATTGTCCTAAGCCCAGGGTTCATGATTCAAAGTATTTCTAGGAACAGATGCTGTTTGCTAAGACAGATGTAGCTGGGATTATTCTTGATGATGAACAAAATGATTTTCTACTTGCGGATGCGTTTGAGGTGGAAGAGTTTGAATATCTAAATGCTACAGTATGTATGATGGCTCTGATTCAACAAGAAGGAAGTGATTCTGACAATAGGTCAATCTATGACTCTAACTTCATCGGTGAGGTACCTGATCTATCTATGAGCTTCATAAATGAATTGTATTCAAAAAATGATCATGAACAAAAGTATCATGAGTAACCAGAAATTATTAAAACCACAATTAATGATGATCAAATTAATAGTGATATTATATTTGATGATCCAAATGTGAAGGTTAATGATGGACAAGTTGAACAAGATAACAATGATCATGATCAAAGACATGTTGAAATTGAATCGTTGATTAAAAATGTACAAATAGAGGCCGAAAAACAACGAATGATTTCTAAGGAGGTGAAACAAAGATATGCATTATTAACCAAAGAGCTTGAGAAGTATAAGGAAAGGATTAGGGAATTTGAAAGCAAATTTGAAAATAAACCATTTTTCAAAAAGAATATACTGAGGCTACACATCAAGAAAAAAAGCTAGATCAGCAAATGTGAAATCAATTTTTTCAAGATAAAGAAAAAATCAAGGGTCTTGAAAACGAAAAAGACGAGTTACAATTGAAACTTTCAAGAGAGATACATAATTCTTTGCAACCTAAAAATGATTATGCTTCTTTGAAAACTCAATTTAAAAAGAGTGAGGATACGTATCTCGATGATATTCTTGATTTAGAAGGAAAAATCAAAGCTAAAAAAAATATGGTTGATAAAATGAGTCACTCACTTCAAGCTATTTATATGCTTGGACCGAAACCTAAATCTTTTTATGATCAAAGTTTGAAAAATGGTTTGTGTTATAAAAATCCTTATACTCTCAAGCAAGAAATTGGGCAAAAACCTAAGTTGTATGATGCTTCATCGCTTTGTGATTTAAAAATGCATGTTGATATTTGCGACACTGAGGAAATTCTTGATGATGCGGAAAAGAGTCGATTCAAAATGAAAAGAAAATTAAACGATCCAATCGCTATTGAGAAGAAAGTAAATTTTGTTCCTATTGATTCTGTGAAACTGAACAAACTTTCTAAAACTTTTGTTCCACAAGTTGAACTTTCTCTTGAGCAACAGTATTTTTCATAAGCTTCTACTTCTGTTGTAACTCTAGACAACACAAATGTGATTAAATCGAGTTCACCTCCTTTGAAAATGCCAAAACAAAAGAAATATCAACAAGTTTTTTGATAGAATCGAGTTTAATATTAGAGAGTTGGAAAAACTAGTTGATGATAATACGTCTACAGTCGGTGTAGATTTTTCTTATCCGAAAATTAAAGTTCTTCGAAAATTTTGTCATCAAGAGGTTTAACCGATTAATACACCTTTACGCGAACATTTATCAACTTTATAAATGGAGTTTACAAAAGAAGTACAAGTGATGTTAAATGGTTTTGAGTCAATGGAAAGTGAACTTGATGCAACACTCAGACAAAATGAGTTTTTGAATGATCGACTCTTGGAAGCAACACTCACTCATGATATTATAAATTGTGTTATGATTCATTCTGAGAATAGGAATGATACTTTGAGTGATGAGATTGAGAAAATCAAAATGAATCCAAAGATAACAAAGAGAAATTGGTAAAACGAATAAAGATTCTTGAAAATGATTTTCAAAGGTGTCAAGCTCAGAGTATTGCTTTTGAATTGCAATTGCAACCCCAAACAGAAAGAACGAATTGTTAAAAATCATTGAAAATCTTTGTGAAAACTCTTGGATGTCAAAATTGGAAAAGTTGGAGATTTAGAACATGTCTTGGAATTTCAAGTTCAATCTTTGACTAAGGAAAATGAGAATGTAAAACTTGAATACCAAAAGCTTTTGATTCATCAAGAAGACACGGACTCAGACTTAAAAAGAAATAAATGAATTGATTGAGAGTGTTAATCAAAAGACGTATGCATATGGATATGTTAGATCATAAAATCAAGATCTTTTGATAGCAATTTCTAAGTTGAAAGAAAAGTTAAAAACCGCTAAAAACGTAAGTCTATGAATATTAAGTTTAAAAAACCTTTGATTTTAGACAAACCAATTTTTGTTACACCGTTTAATAAAAATTTAGTTCAAAAGAAAAGGTTTGTCCCTAAGACTGAGGAGAAACAAATTTTGATAAAACCAGTCACTTCACAAACTTTATCAAACAAAAATAAAGATGTCATTGGTAACACAAATGTCATAGCACCTGGAATGTACAAGCTTAAAACATATAATAATCAAGAAACGCATGCACAATCTAATAAGAGTGTTTCTACTTCCATAAGATTAAGAGGTGTCACTAGTGTTAGAAGACCATCGAGTAAAATTTCATCTTGGAAGAATAGTATCTTGTCTCACATTAAGATATATCCAGAGAATGTAGAAGTTCATGTTGGGAAAAATAAAAAGACAAATGTTACATCCCATGTGAATGTTTTTAAGACTAAAGATCATGTAGCAAAAGTTAATCCTGAAAACGTTCTTAACGTAAATGTCAGTGTAACGTATGTTTCATATGATAAAAATGTGCTTACCCTATGTCAGGAAAAGTATGTTTCTAAGTATAGGCTGTCTATGAATTCTAAAGTTCAAAGAGCCTTATTCTGTTAACATATAGCTGTGAAATCTAAGTTTTTAGATACTATCCATGTAGTTGCGAAAACTAGGTTTGATATAGTTACTCCTTTAATTGCGAAAGATGCTGGGAATAAAAGGATTCTTAACTGTTACTATTGCTGGTTCAAGTTACAACTGTTGGTTGAACTTACTGCTGCTGCTCAAGATTAAAGAAAAATTTCTAAGTCATTACTACTGCTAGTGTAATATTAGCACTGCCAGTTCAAAACATTACTACTGGTAGAAGAGTTTATGATGTTACACTTAGTTAGTACTGTTAGTCTGTTTTAGTACTGCTAAAGAGATATATATGAGATATTTTGGGAAAAGATATGTATGAGTAGAAAACGCGTTGTAAGCCCATTAGGGTTCCTTGGTGTATAAAAGGAGACCCTAGGGCATGTAGTTCATATATCTCATTTTCATGTTCAGTAATATATAGCTTCAAGGTTTTGTATAACCCTAACACTATCAAGATTGTTCGTATTAATATATTGAGGCTTAAAGTTTGGTATTATACAATCTTGTTTGTCACTATTTTATTGCTTGTTCTTCTTAGTATCATAGACTAGATTCCTCATAGTCTTTGATATATTCAATCAAAGTTTCCACCATAGTTGTCTTGGATTTATTCAATACAACTAAGCCTTTTACAAGCTAAGCAAGATCTATTCAAGTGGGATCAACAAGTGAGGACTCTAGTGCTTCACTATGAACTTCAATCTATAAGCAAGTTAGAACACTTAGCAATTACATACAAACTAAAGCAAAAACAAGTAGGAAGTGGCAAAAACGGTTTGAAAAACAGCCAAATTTTAGTTGTTCACCTAAGATCGAAACTGCAAAAATGAGCCCGAATGTAATAAATAGTAGAGATATTGTCGTGCCTCACTTTAGAAGACCGGTTCTCATTAAAAATGAGTAGCCAAACTGTCCACTCTTCCATATGTGTTTTCTCCATGTATTGCAAGTTATTTAAATCGTACTATGAATTGTTGATAGTAGATGCTCAAAGCATATGACTAGGAACCCCAAATTGCCAAAAAACTTTGTTGAGAAGTTCATGGAAACAATTCGCTTTGTGAATGACCAATTTGCAAAAATCACAGGATATGGAGATTATCTACTTGGCAATGTTATGATATGTCATGTATACTACTTTGAAGGCCTTGGACATAATCTTTTCTCAGTTGATCAATTTTGTGACGGTGGCTTAAAAGTTGCTTTTCGTTCCAAAACTGAGATTTGAAAGGAGAAGATCTTTTGTCAAGAGTTCATGATTCGAGTTTATACAAAATCGCCATTTTAGATATGGCAGCTTCTTCTCCCATGTGTTTAATGTCTAAAGCTACATCAAAAAAATCATGGTTATGGCATCGACGTTTGTCACACTTAAACTTCGGTACCATTAACCAACTCACCAAACAAGACTTAGTTGATGGACTTTCAAAGTTCAAATACGACAAAGATCATTTGTGTTCCGCCTGTGAGCAAGGAAAAAGCAAAAGAGTCAACCTTAAACCTAAATTGGTTCCCAGTGATGATTCAAAACTAGAATTGATACACATGGATCTTTGTAGACCAATGAGGGTAGAAATCATTAACGGCAAGAAATATATATTGGTGATTGTCGTTGATTACTCTCGTTACACATGGGTGTATTTTATTCGAACAAAGGATGAGGCTTCAGAAATGAATATCAAGTTCATAACTCAAATTCAAGTGAATCTACGTGCTACAATTCAATACGTTAGAACTGATAATGGTACAAAATTCAAGAACGATGAGCTGAAGTCTCATTACGGAAAACTTGGCATCACGCATCAAACGTCAATCGCAAGAACTCCTCAATAAAATGGTGTCGTTGAAAGAAGGAATAAAAATCTTGTAGACGCTGCGAGAACAATGTTGATCTATTCAAAAGCACCAGAATTCTTATGGGCTGAAGCTATTTCAAATGCTTGTTTTACATAAAATCGTTCTTTAGTGCATACTCAGTACAAAAAACTCCATATGAGCTCATCAAGAACAGAAAACCCAACGTTCAGTACTTTCATGTATTTGGATAGTTATGCAATCCAACTAATGATCGTGATGACCTTGGTAAGATGAAGTCAAAGGCGGACATCGGGATCTTTATCAGATATTCTGAATCTTCAAGAGGGTTTCGAATCTACTACTGCATAACATGGAAAATTATGGAAACCATTCATGTCAAGTTTGATGAGTTAACAGCAATGGCTTCTAAACACAACTGTTTAGAACCCGATACCAACCACTTTAATTTTGAAGACTCGTCAGCTGAATCAAATCAAACACCACCAAAAGAAGATTCAGATGATTTATTTGGTCTACTTTATGAGGAATACTATGAGAAGAGACAACCAGAAGTGTCCACTAATTCCGCTGCACATACTACTCTCAATAATGAAGACACACCTTCATCGTCAACAATCTTTGTTGATGACAATGAAGCTCCTCAAATAGTATCTACTTCTGAAGAACCAACATCTCCAATCTCAAATGATCTAGCTGATGAATCAATTCAAGAAGATAATACAGACCTTGACGGAAATACTTTCATCAATCCATTTTTAACAAATCAAGTTCCGTCAATTATGCATGAGTTTTATCAGCTGCACCGCTCAACTGAAAAATGGACAAAAGATCATGCTCTCGAACAAGTAATTGGTGACCCTACTAAACCAGTTATGACAAGAAGTAGACTTAATACTAATGCTAAAATATATATGTACGCGCTTATTGTGAGTACTACTGAACCCAAAAATATCAAAGAAGCAATGCAAGATCATAGTTAGATTGATTCGATGCAAGATGAGCTACATCAGTTTGAAAGATTAAAAGCCTGGGAATTAGTCGAAAGACCCGCTGGAAGGAATTGGGGTTAAATTCCTTTGGAAAAATAAGACTGATGCGAAAAATATGGTTATTCGCAACAAGTTTCGACTCGTCACCAAACGGTACCGCCAAGAAGAAGGAATTGATTTCGAGGAATCGTTTGCTACCGTAGCATGATTTAAGGATTTCAGAATGTTCATATCTTATGCGGCTCACAAGAACTTCATAATATATCATATGGATATCAAAACCACATTTCTAAACGGTCCTATGAAGGAAGAAGTTTATATGAGTTAGCCAGATGGTTTTGTAGACCCTGACTTTCCCGATCATGTTTGTTGTCTTTGAAAAGCTCTTTATAGTATTAAACAAGCTTCAAGAGCATGGTATGAAAAGTTTTCCTCCTTTTTGATTGAAAATCACTTTACCAAAGGTATTGTTGACCCAACTTTATTTACAAGAAGACATAGGGATGACATATTACTTGTACAAGTTTATGTCGATGACATCATTATTGGCTCAACAAATCTAGTTTTTTAAATAGATTTGCAAAACTAATGAAAAAGAATTTTGAGATGTCAATGATGGGTGAAATGAAGTTCTTTCTTGTACTTCAGGTTCATCAATCACCCCATAGAATCTTTATAAGTCAGTCACAATATACTTTAGAGATTTTGAAAAAAACATGGTATGGATGGATGTGACTCGATTAGCACACCAATGGCCACTGCCAAACTAGATGATGATTTACAAGGCACTCCAACTGATCAAACTTAATATTGTAGCGTGATCGGGGGGCTTATGTATCTCATAGCTAGTAGACACGATATTTCATTTGCCACATTTGTTTGTGCACGTTATCAAGCACGACCCACGCTCAAACACCTCAAAGAGGTTAAGCGGATCCTTCGATACCTAAAACAGACTTATAACATGGGTTTGTGGTATCTGAAGGACTCCGTAATTTAACTAATAACATATTCAGATGCAGAGCATGTAGGATGCCATGACGATTGTAAAATCACATTAAGAGGCATACAATTTCTAAGAGAAAAGTTGGTCAATTGGTCATCAAAGAAACATGATTGTCCTGCAATGTCAACCACGGAAGCTGAATACGTATCCTTATCCGTGTGTTGTGCTCAAGTTTTGAAACTTCAAAATTCGGTCAACAAAGTCTAACCGAAAATTGGTCGATTATAAATACTCTTAAGCAGTTTCATTCTTCATTTACAATTTCGACTAAAAGCAAATTCGGTTGAGTATTTTAGTGATCAAATTCGATTGTGTTTTTAACAAGCGTTTTAACAATTCTTTATGGTTTAATCAATCAAAATATAAGCATACCATGTTTGTTTATTTTTTCTTAATTGATTGAATATCATAGTAGCAATCAAAAATGAATTTCGATTGAGATCTAGGGTTAATAAAATTTAGCCTTTATCGAATTGAGTCTTTTAAGGTGTTAGTAGATGTGAGTAATCATGTTTGTACATACCAAATTATTCATACCTTGATTCAAAAATAGATGCTGAACCAAATTTAATTGAAATCGTCAAATTCGATTAAGACACTAAATTCGATTAAGTTGATTAGATGCTTAATAGGTTTTAGATGTTTATGTGATGCTTATTTGTTGATTATAACTGCTAATTTGAGTTGTTATGAATTTAGATTAGAATCGAATTTTGGAAATACGATTGCTTGTTATGAGATAAGCCAAATTCGACTAAGATTTTGAGTCAAAATTTGGTTGGATAATTTTTGTGTTAGAATTCGATTTGATGATGTATTAGGCCAATCGAAATTCGATTGGGCATGTTAAATGGTCTCAAAAGATCAAAATGGGGTTTAAATAGTGTATTGGGCTTAAAAGCATGTTGGGCTTAAACATTCATTCTGTAACTATATTCTTCATTACAAATGATTTGGTTTTAAAAACTTCACAAGTGATTTTCGGTAAAATCTCATTTTCTTGTAAAAAATTGCAATTATGTTCTCAAGTGGTACTCTTTCCTAAAATCTTTGAGAATATTAAGAATAACTCTTGAAATTTTCAAATAAAAGTATTATTTAAAAATATAGTTTGTCTTTATTATTCTTGAAAGAGTATCAATACACATAGTTTTTTAATGAGGAAACTCAAACAGAAAGAAAAAGAAAACCCATACGTGAAAAAGAAAATCAAAGTATGTTCCAAAAAGAATTGCCAGAACATACAAAAAAAGAATAAAGCGTATGGCATGTGCTCGAAAAAGTAAGAAAACAAGACATGAGAAAGAAACAGATCAAAAATAAGTTAAAAAAGAAATGCTCGAACATATAAAATAGACAGAGTGTAAAGAGACAAATATTATATAAATGATTTTTTATTGATCTAACATATTCTTGTAATCATTTATAATTCATCATGTCTCAATCATCAAAGCAATTACTTACTGCAAATCAACTTGTGCCTGTGAATCACCAATACGACGTTGCCAAAGCAAACAAGAAAGTAGATCTTATCAATATTCCTTGTCTAGCTGCTAGTAAGATCATTAGGGAGATTCTACAGCGTCATCTACTGTGTTATGCTTTAACTGCATCTGCTTCCGTTCCATTGATTTACATGTAAGAAATGTAGAACATTCTACAATTGGTTGATTCAAATAAAGTGTTCAAGTTCATGGTTGATGAAGAAGAAGTTACCCGTGTTCCATTGATCATATTCTCACAATTGGCTAATTCAAAGGCAGTGTTCTAGTTACCCGTGTTTCACTAAGCTTATCATTAATCATATTCTTACAGCACATCCTGACATACCGAAGAGATTAAGTGAACCTCATCACTTAGTTGAACATGATCATGTTTTGTTGTCTATCTTTGCATCTGGGAATTCTAAGGGAAGGGGTATGGGAATTCCTGATTACTTGCTGACGGCAGAGATCATGCAGACTAACGCTTACAAGGTTTATGTTGCTGATTCTAAGCTAGTTGCTCTAATGACTCAGTCACAACCGATTGAGTCTTCACCAGGAACACATAAGACACCTAGCGCCCCTAGGTCACCTAGCCCAAAAGAGTAAATCTCAAGGGAGTCAAGTGTTGTTAAGATTTCTTTGAAATTCAAGATAAATAAAAGGAAACAACCTAATACAGAACGTCTAATTCCAACATCATAGGAGATTGATTTGGATAACATGACTGAGGCTTAGATACTGAGTTATACATTGCAAAAAAGTGCTCAAGAGGCAGAAGCTCAAGCAAATGTCCATCTTGTTGAGCAACACCTTATGGATGAGGATATTAACCAAATAGTTGAAGGAGATGAGAGTGATGCTGATAAGTTTGCTGATGATATGATTATGAGTCAAGATGTGACCTACACTAGGATAGATCCAGGGAGTCAAAAGGAATGTCTGGAGGCGTTGAAAGTTGTTTATTATGTTGCAGTTAATGAAGAGGAGGAGGAGGAGACTGCTAAGGCAAGTTAATTCAGAGGAAAGGGAAGGGTAGTCTGGAGATTAGGGATACACCACTCGTCACACCCACTAGATCCTCTAGGACTGAAACCTTATCAACGGATAAGGATGTACTCAAGGAATTAACAGTTTCACATACATCATCTTCTAAAGGTTCACCATCCAAGTCTTTACCATAACGATCAAGACATCTTCAAGGTGCCCTATCATGTATTTATTTTGGGTAAAGGGTTTCCATGATAAATTTTATTACGCCAAAAAATAATTAAGTACAAAGGATGAGGGTGTGTCCTACATCTCCGCCCGTTACATAGGCAAACAACTTCCTTTGAGGAAGGAACACAACTTAATTAGACCTAGAAAGAAGCAATAATACAAGAAACTATTTCTTCTTACGACCCTTAACTTTAATATCCAAGTTGTCACAAATAGCTTGAAGCTTATCAGGAATGTCCTGACCTTCATACATATCATCATCGTATGGGTCGTATTCATAGTCACCATTCTCGTAAGATTCCTTCCACTGCTCAAGCAAACTCTGTGTACCATAGCCATCCTTTTTTGCTAAGAAGCTTGCCATTTCATTATCAACTGAAGCAACTTCATCTTCACTATCGTAATCTCCCGAGTAATCAACCTTTTCCAAAGGTTTTCCCTCATCATCCACCAAAGTAACTTTCCCATCAATAATTAATTTTTCAATCTTATCAATTTTTTCAATAACATGAGTAGTACTAGGACTACTAGAATTCACATTCCAGAATGAAGATCTACTAGAGTGGGCCTCTTGGCTGGCTAAACTTATAGTTCCCCCATTGGTACCCAACTCCACATCATTTTCAACCGAGGTCAGCACATCAAAAGGGTTTGACTTACTAACCTATTTAGTAGGCTCCACATTTTTGTTCATATTTCTGCTAGTGTTGGCAGTAGGCTTTTTTGAAACGGGTTGATAAACTTGTTTTGGTTTAAATCCCATATTCAGGCCAACCGAAAAGCCTTTAGGA
>BQNB010034318.1:0-44546 GCA_026074375.1 Tanacetum coccineum
GGAAGAACTTTAGTCTCCCACTTATTAAAGATTGGATATCAGATAGTGAGGATGAAGCTGAGTCAAAGCCTAAGATAGAGAAGAAAACAGTTAAGTCTAGTTTTGCTAAAATAGAGTTTGTTAAATCTAAAGAGCAAGTAAAATCTCCTAGGAAAACAACTGTTAAACAAGGTAATCTAAATGGGCAGAACACACATAGTCCTAGAGGAAACCAAAGAAACTGGAATAATATGATGTCTTAGAGACTAGAAAGTAATTTTAAGATGATTAACAAAGCTTGCTATGTGTGTGGAAGTTTTAATCACCTATAGTATGATTGTAATAACAATCAGAGACTGTTTAATAATAAAAAGATGGTAAAACCAGTATGGAACTATACTCAAAGGGTGAATCACCAAAAATTTTCTAGAATGACTCACCTTAGTCCTAAAAGGAACATGGTTCCAAAAGCAGTATTAATGAGGTTAGGCTTAGTATCATTTACTACTGCTAGACCAGTTAATACTGCTTAACCCAAAATAACAATGAATAGTGCAAGACCAATGACAAATGTTTATAATAAAGCACATTTAACTGTTCGAAGGCCTATTAATAACAAAACAACAACTAAAACAGTAATTTTAATAAGAGGGTTAATACTGTTAGTAGTAAGAATGTTAATACTGCTTGGCCAAAAGCAGTAGTTAATGCTTCTAGGCTAAAAGCAGTACTTAATGCTGTTAAGAGAAACCAGGTTAATGCTATTAAGGCCTCAGCTTGTTGGGTTTAGAAACCAAAGACTAAAGTTTTAGACCATGTTTCTAAACATAATAGTGCATCAATCACCCTAAAGAAGTTTGATTATGTTGATGCACAAGGCAAATCTAAGTCAGTAATGGCTTGGGTCCTTAAAAGAAGCTGATTTTCTTATCTAATGTCCAGGGTAATCCACAAATGTATTTACAAGATCAAGGAGTGATTGACAATGGATGCTCAAGGCACATGACAGGGAACATGTACTATCTTATTGACTTTGAAGAAATTGATGGAGGATATGTTGCCTTTGGTGGTAACCTCAAAGGAGGGAAAATCTTAGGCAGAGGTAAAGCTAGAATGGAGACAGTACCTGGCAAAGATTACATTCTGCTACCATTGTGGCCTAGTAATCCACTATTCTCTCAAAGTTCAAAGAGTTCTCTTAATGCTGAATTCAAACCTTCAAGTGATGGTGAAAAGAAGGTTGATGATTGATGTGTCGTTGTATAGGTGTTATTTATGATTATCAGGTTTTACATTTATATTTAGCCGACTAACCTAAAGACAACACTTTAACAGGCAGAGTACCCGGTCAAGATGTAGCTTCCCGGTAAATAGGGTGTCGAACACTAAGAGTGAGAGTTAACCTATTATTCTATCAGTATTTTATTCTATCTAGATTAGTCTAATTACTGGTTAAACCTATGCTATACATATTTACTTGTGGTAAAAGGGGGGGTTTTTAGCCTGAGAGACTGGCACAGGTTTATGGTGACAAATATCAATTCTAAGCATAATACACACTAATGCAAATAAACACAAGACAACAGAGCAGAACGAGCCAAATAATAGAAAACTGTATTAACCATGTTAAATCTGATTAAATGCTGGTTTGATTAATTAGTGCAATGGCTGCTTATCTCGAGGCGGCATATCATTGTTAAGACTTAGGCGATACTTCTTCCTAAGACCTAGACACAAACAATCCTGTCACGATTAACGCATCCGCATAAAGCATCCTATAGTTTAATTATAATCTACCATAGGGAATTAAAGTAGTGGTGATCCTGTTAATACCATAGCCCATCGAGACTTTACCCACTTATTGCTTGATATTGTTTTATACACTGGTAGTCCACCACAAAAATCTATACCAATTAATAAATGAACAATACTGGTTGAACAATTATTGGGTCACCTGCCGGTCAACTAAGCTCATAATCAAAGAGTAATGATAAGGTGTCATTTGTGATCCTATTGGTTTGTTCATATAGAACACAACATGGAGAGTTAGGTCTCCCTAGACCTAGTTGAATGATAGGTCGCATGTACAAGCACATAAACAAGTATAAGGCGATAAACATAATTAAACAACAACGATAAATTAAGCAAAGCCGGATTAAAACAAACCAAACATTATAATCTTCATTAACATTGCTAATACCCGAGGGTATTAGCCCACAATCATTGTCATTATTACAAACGTGATCAAACAATTAAAAATCAAATGATTAAGAAAGTAAGAATTACACGATGTCTTTTATGGAATTAGGAGTAGTGCTCGACCTTCGCTGTTCTTCTTGGCTTGAGAAATTCGACTTTAGTTGTATACTATACAGAGAATGTGATATTACACACTAAAACTCATTTTTGAGTCTTGTATTTATAGTGTCTGAAATACGTCTGGATACGCCGTCTAGGGATAAGTGGATACGGCATATAGGGGTTAATTTCCTTTGAGTCCGGGATAAGATCAAATCAATTAAGATAATTACCATCAATCATATTAAATGCGTATATTTGACTGATGAACAGCTGTGCATACGGCGTATTGGTTGTAGTGGATACGCCGGATTGGGAATTGATCATTACGCGTTTCTTGTGTTGAGTTGGCGCTGATACGTCATATCTTCATTGCTGGATACGACGTATAGGTGTAGAAAATAGTATTCTTCAAATGTCTTCATTTAAGCTCTAGAATTGCGCCTTTTGCTTCTTCTTCACAAGTGACTCCATAATTACTGCAATAATAAACTTTAAGAAATTAAGTACCAATATCTTGCAATATTTATATAAAAGTGGGTAAAATACGTGGGGATAAATGATAGTAAAGTATGACGTTATTTGATGATATCAAAGATCCCCCCACTTGAATCCTACTTGTCCTCAAGTAGACTTTAGAAAGATTTTGAAAATGTATCACAATCGAGGTTAAGGATTTTACCGTTAAGCATTTCTTTCATGTTCAGATCACGTGTACAAAACCAAGCTCCTCACGAAATATGGAAATGAAATCACTCAGATCACTCAACTAATCTAGGGTGTATCATTTTAGTGGTACGCTCATTTGCTGAGTCGTGATTAGCTTCGTTTCATAGGCTTGGCAAGGATACATATCTCCACCTCTAAAGCTAAGGAGTAACAAGTCAAAAGGTAAATTGGGTATTTATTAGAAGGCTCGGGTTTTTAATCATTCTTATTAAAATGAAGAATGATATAGGGTTTGGAGCTTCTGACTTTCACCAAAGGTCGTCGTCAAACAAGGCAGCTGAGACATGCATACACAACCGTAATGACGGAATAGACATCCACGCTCGTACACATCCTCATTCGAGTGGATCCTAAGGTTAGTTATCAGGAAAGGGAAGTAAAATGGTTGTTAAATAAAATATACAAAACAAATAGATTAAAGCCAACAAATAAGGTGCGGTTGCTAGTAACTTTCCTCGATCGTTCTATGACAAAGACTCGAACTTATAAACAAACGTCTCGATCATAGATGACAATGACAACCTAAGTTGGCGTTCCCATAACGGTCAACTTCCCTTACATCCCGAATTTTACATACTTTTACAAGATAAGTGGTGATATTGGTCACTTTTTATAATACTTTACATCGTTGATTTTTGTGCGTATCAACGAATAATCGATCCTTTCAAATAATTTCATCGGTGTAAGCTCTATGAACCGACTATCTTTTTCATCATTCATATTTTTTTTAATAATACATCATAAATCTCGGCGTAATTTCACCGTCTTCATAATCATCATTTGTCCGGCTAATTTTCTCTTGAACTTTTCTTCTTTCGGACATAATACATAATTGTGAAAGTAGCAAAAACACACGAGCTACAAACATTCCCATTGCATTGTGCAATTTTCCTGACCATTACATAGATAGAGAAATTTTCACTTTGACGTAGGAACTACAAAACTTTACACAAAAGTGACTAACAATATTTGATTAAATAGGCTTTAATCTACACGGTAGGCTAAGGTGTAAAGGTGAAACGAAACAATTTTTTTATTAGTGTAGGAAAAAGAAAGGAATGGCTCAGCAGGTTGTTCTAGGGGTATATTTACTCTAAAAATGAGAGTAAGCAAAAGGGTTACACAAGGGTTAACTAACCAGTGTAGTTAATTAATATTACGACATGTAGGCTTTTTGGTTTAATCCTAGAAATTTACCAGTCAAGCATGTTACTCCATCTAAATCCATAGTACTCATCATTGAGGTCTCGAGTGATATATCAGGCCAAGTTCTAAAGTCCACTACATCACCGGCATGCTCAAATTTTTGTGGAATTTTAGTTAGCAATTGGAAACGGATAGACTTAATTCTCACAAATAGACATTAAGTGTTATAGTGCACTAGGTAATGTAACTAGTAATTTTTCACAAAAAGTTATGCTAAAAAATTTAAATTTGATCCATTTTTAGTAATGTTAGCATTTTATTTGTGAAAATGAGGACAAGTACGTTCAATTCTCTACCCCCCAATTAAATTATACTACGTCCTCGTTGTATAGACAAACAGTTAAATAATATGGTAAAAGAATTAGAACGAGGAAACTTCCCTGATAGTTTTCTCTGGATGGTTTTCCATTTTGAGTGTTTGAGCAAGAAGTGTGTTGATGAGGGCTTCAGAATGCCCAAGAGAGGTCAACACAAGGTATTTTTAGACTATACATTAAAGTCAGTTTCGTTTACAGCAAGGTCCTGCAGAAAAGTTAGAAGACGTTCGTGCAATTCGTGCTTTCGCTAACCTACAATACAAGCAAACAATAAAACACACAACTATAAAGGTTACAATACGCCATATCCTAAACCCTAGGATACGCCGTGTGTAAACCTGTGAAAATAATTAAATACTGATAATTGTCCAGTCATGCATACGCCGTATCCAGAGGGGTTCGATACGCCGTATGTATGTCTGGGCAGACAGACTTAATATAAAATTAAAATTCAAACAATTTAAATGCGACAAACAATTAAAAACATAACCGGGTTATCTCCCGGGTAGCACTTTTGTTTCAGCTGATCTTTAAGTTCGACATTTTCCTTCCTTACGGCTCATTCATCCATAAAGACCCTCTTTCTATGATTATTCAAGAGGCGGCATTAGACGCTTTAAAAACCACTTTTTCCTCCCCGACCCTTAAAGTAACTTTTCTTTTATAGACTTCGATCTTGACATGTCAGTGGACACATGAAATTCTCTTGAGTACAAAGGAATAACGTATATCCTCGGGTATGGTCCAAGATGACGAAAGTCCAATTGGAAAATAAAATTACCAATCCCCTAACTAGAACATTAGCGTAATGCTTTTGGTTGGCATTAATGGTTCAATCAGCCATTCAATGGTCATCCTAGTAGTGAGACAAATCACCTATACCAAGGTTGTAATAGGTAGAAAAGGCATAACACTCTACACAAGCTCCTAGTCAACAGGTATACTTAAAACAAATGTTAATTAATTAAGACAAGTAAGGTAAAGCTCCTTGGATCTATTTCTTTCTAAGGTATAAGTCCATCCATAAGCATCTAGAATATTTGCTCCATGTGCCTCCTTTAAACCATCACAGTAGTAGTTGTGCAGTCGCCTTGGGAAGGGGACTGTTTTGGGAACATTACTGTGTTTATCTGATACGCGTAATGGACCATGTTTCTATACGCGTATCCTTAGATAAATCAACTTGTAGCCAGTTGAGATCGATTTCACTTGGTATCTTGGATTTGTTTCTGTGGAGCCAGGTAGACTTTCGAACCCCCTTTCTTGTAATACTTTACTCATTTATCCGATTTGTAGTTCCAAGGTTTTAATCGATGCTCCTTGATTTTTTATTGCTGCATCGGTAGAAGCTTGGATTTCTTTGATTATGTTCGAGTTCTCTTCATGCCTCTTAGCTGATTCGGCCATGAATTTGGCCAGTGATTCTACCATAGTTTCTCTTCGAGCAGGGTACGAAGAATTTCTGTTATTGCGTTGGTAGAATCTTGGTCCTGCTGCTCTGTATTGTCCTCCAGGTTGATAGGGTGAACCAAAATGTGTGTAGTAGGCTTCTTCATGAGTTTTTCCTTCTTCTTTATGTGGACAATCCTTTGTATAGTGTGGTCCCTTGCATAGTTCGCATCCGACTTGAGCAGCGTATACTTTGTCATTAACCTTCTTTATTTCTCGTCCGAGATTTTTGAGTTGGGCTTGGATAGCAGCAAGCCCGTCAGAAATTTCAGTACTTCTGGTTCTTGAAGATGTTCCATTATGCCATTTCTGGGAGTATTCAGCCATTTCTTGGATGGGTGTTTTAGCAGCAACAACAGTTTTTGAAGGTATGACACCCTTTGAGTCCAGAATTCATCGAGTTGGAACATCGAGCCCATTATAAAACAAGATGAATTCCTGCATGTCAGTTAGGTAATGTTGAGGACACTTCATTAGCAGTTCTTTAAATCTTTCCCATGCACGGAAAAGGCTTTCATCGGGTTCCTGCTGGAAGTTGTTGATTTCCTCCATTTTCTTTGCAGTACGGGCAGGTGGACAATATTTATTTAGAAACTTAGTTTTGAGAACTTCCCAGGTTGTAATCGAGCCTGATGGTTGGTTCCTTAGCCATCTGCTTGCGGCTCCAGTAAGAGATACGGGGAAGGCTCGTAGCATGATTTGATCTTGAGTTACTTTTGGGATGTGAAATAAGTCAACAATCTCGAGAACCTTTTCGATGTGCTCGTTTGCATCTTCTTGTTCCGAGCCACTGAAAGTGTTGTCACGAAGTTCTTTAAGAAATTGCCCCTTTAATTCGAAAGGGGTGTCTTGGTTGATTGTGGGCCTAGTGACGCCTGACCCGTAATCCTCTCGGGTTTTGCTCATATATTGTTCCATTGTTTCCGCCATTATTTCTGTAACTCTACCTTCTATAAGTCTCTTCCAATTTCAAAAAGTTGATCTTCCTTTGTGGATTTAATTCCACAAGGCTTGGGTTATCGAAAAGCTTCCTTCTTGAGCGGAGTACTCATTTAGGGTTTTCGAGAGGTGAGAGTAGTTCTTTAGTAGAGCTCTGTGTCATGCACCACCTGAAACAGAGAATTAATCAGTAGTATATGCTCTTACGAATAATACATAAATTTAAACACATAAATCAATTCCTTAGTTCAATATAACATATCAGTATGCCCGATACGCCGTATTCCTATTGATTAGTAATAACGTATGAATCTGTTGAATAGCATACTTCGTATTGATTTCACTGAATACGCCGTGATGTTGGAAGAACAAAACGCCATTTTAGACATGTAAAAAAACACCCTGTCTTTGATTAAAGTTAGATACGCCGTATCCAACTGGTGGATACGCCGTATCAAGTGATCAGTCATAACAAAATACTATATAAAACACAATTAAATGCAATAAATTAAAGCACACAATTAAACTAAACAATTAGCTGTTAGAAATTAAAATTAATAATTTTGCACTAAACAAGTTAAAGGTTTGAACTACTAAAAAGAATAAAGATTAAACTACTCACTCACCGACAGCGACGCCAAAAACCTTGAGGTGTCATGTCTTATTTATTTATGAGTATCAGGTTTACATTAATTTAGCTGACTAACCTAAAACTAACACCTTAACAGCTAGTACCCGGTTCAAGATGTAGCTCGCCGATAATAGGGTGTCGAACACTAAGAGTGAGAGTTAACCTATTATTCTATCAGTATTTTATTCTATCTAGATTAGTCTAATTAGTGGTTAAACCAATGCTATACATATTTACTAAAGGTAAAAGGAGGGTTTTTAGCCTGAGAGACTGACACAGGTTTATGGTAACAAATATCAATTCTAAGCATAATACATACTAAAGCAAATAAACACAAGACAAAAGAGCAAAACGAGCCAAATAATAGAAAACTGTATTAACCATGTTAAATTTGATTAAATGTTGGTTTGATTAATTAGTGCAATGGCTGCTTATCTCGAGGCGGCATATCATACTTTAAGACTATAGGTACTTCTACCAAAGACAATCAGATACAACAATCCTGTCATGATTAACGCAACCCAAAAGCATCCTATATTTAAAAATCTACCATAGGGAATTAAAGCAGTGGTGATCCTGTTAATACCTTATCCCGTCAAGACTTTACCTACTTATTGTTTGATGTTGTTTTATATGCCGATAGTCCATCACCAAAATCAATACCAATTAATAAATAAACAATACTGGTTAAACAATTATCGGGTCACCTGCCGGTCAACTAAGCTCTTAATCAAAAAGTAATGATAAGGTGTGATTTGTGATCCTATTGGTCCGGGCATATAGAACATAACATGGAGAGCGATCCCGGCATCTAGGTTACTGGTTAGGTCTCCCTAGACCCAGTTGAATGATAGGTCGCATGTACAAGCACATAAACAAGTATAAGGCGATAAACATAATTAAACAACAATGATAAATTAAGCAAAGCCGAATTAAAACAAACCAAACATTATAATCTTCATTAACATGGCTAATACCCGAGGGTATTAGCCCACAATCATTGTCATTATTACAAACATGATTAAACAATTAAAAATCAAATGATTAAGAAAGTAAGAATTACACGATGTCTTCTATGGAATTAGGAGTAGTGCTCGACTTTGGCTACTCTTCTTGGCTTGAGAAATTCAACTTTAGTTGTATACTATACAGAGAATGTGATATTGCACACTAAAACTCGTTTTTGAGTCTTGTATTCATAGTGTCTGAAATACGCCTGGATACGCCGTATAGGGATAAGTGGATATGGCATATACAGGTTAATTTCCTTGAAGTTCGCGATAAGATCAAATCAATTAAGATAATTACCATCAATCATATTAAATGTGTATCTTTGACTGATGAACAGCTGTGCATACGATGTATTGGTTGTAGTGGATACGACAGATTAGGAATTGATCATTACGCATTTCTTGTGTTAAGATGGCGCTGATACACCGTATCTTTATTGCTGGATACAGCGTATAAGTGCAGAAAATAGTATTCTTCAAATGTCTTCGTTTAAGCTCTAGAATTGCGCCTTTTTGCTTCTTCTTCACAAGTGACTACTGCAATAATAAACTTTAAGCAATTAAGTACCAATATCTTGCAATAATTAAATAAAAGTGGGTAAAATACATGGGATAAATGATAATAAAGTATGACGTTATTTGATGATATCAAAACCCCACATACCTAAATCTGAAGACACCAATCAAGAAAAACTTTATCTGTTGCACATGGATATTTGTGGACCAATGCGTGTAGCAAGTGTTAATGGGAAAAAGTACATCCTCTTCATCGTTGATGATTACTCTCAATTCACATGGGTTAAGTGCTTAAGGTCAAAAGATGAAGCTCCAGATTTCATAATCAAGTTTCTTAAGATGATCCAAGTGCGACTTAAGACACCTGTCTGACGCATCAGAACAGATAATGGAACTGAGTTTGTTAATCAAACATTGCATGAATATTATGAGAAGGTTGGCATCTCTCATGAAACATCTGTTGTTCGCTCTCCATAGCAAAATGGTGTCATTGAAAGACGCAATCATATGCTAATTGATGCTGCCCGCACAATGTTTATTTATGCAAAAGCTCCATTATTCTTATGGGCAGAAGCAGTGGCTACCGCATGTTACACCCAAAATCATTCCATCGTACGTCTTCATCACGGAAAAACACCATATGAGCTTTTACATGACAAACCTCCTGACTTAATAGTTTTCCATGTATTTGGTGCACTCTGCTATCCGATAAATAATAGTGAGAACTTGGGTAAGTTATAATCGAAAGCTGATATTGGTATTTTCATTGGCTATGCACCCACAAAGAAATCATTTCGAATTTACAACCGACGTACCAGATGAATCATTGAGATAATTCATGTAGATTTTGATGAGCTGACTGCGATGGCTTCTAAACACATCAGTTCAGGACCCACACTTCATGAAATGACTCCTGCAACAATTAGTTCAGGACTTATGCCAAACCCTCCTCCTTTAACACAGTTTGTACCATCGTCAAGAACAGATTAGGATATTTTGTTTCAACCGATGTTTGATGAATTACTCACTCCTCCACCCAGTGTTGATTACCCAGCCTCAAAAGTCGTTGCTATAATTCATGACGTAGTTGCTCCAGTTTCCGCTGTATCAACCGGTTCATCTTTTTCAACAAATGTTGACCAAGATGCACCATCACCAAGTCATTCTCAAACAACACCCGAAACTCAACCTCTCATCATTCCTAACAATGTTGAAGAAGACAATCATAATATTGAAATTGCACATATGGGTAATGATCCGTACTTTGGTATCCCAATTCTAGAAATCCCTTCTGATCAATCTTCATCATCGGCGTCTATTCATACAATTATGCATCCTGATCACCAAATTTCTAAACATAATAGCAAATGGACTAAGGATCATCCACTTGAAAACATAATCGGTAAACTCACTAGACCAGTTTCCACAAGGTTACAATTACATGAGCAAGCTCGTTTCTGTTACTACGATGCATTCCTAACTTCTGTTGAACCCAAGACGTATAAAGATGCTTTGACTCAATCCTACTGGATTGAAGCAATGCAAGAAGAGCTCAATGAGTTCAAACGCCTTAAAGTATAGGAGCTCATACCCCGACCAAACAAAGTTATGGTTATTACTTTGAAGTGGATCTATAAAGTGAAGCTAGACGAACTGGGGGGTATTCTAAAGAACAAGGCTCGATTAGTGGCTTGTGGTTACCGTCAAGAAAAGGGAATTAATTTGAAGAGTCTTTTGCTCTGGTTGCAAGATTAGAGGCTATAAAGATTTTTCTTGCGTTTGCCGCTCATATGAACATGGTCGTCTACCAAATGGATGTCAAGACTGCGTTTCTGAATGGTAATTTGCGGGAAGAGGTTTATGTTAGCCAGTCTAACAGTTTTGTGGATCCAGATAACCCCAATCACATGTACAAGCTAAAGAAAGCTCTTTATAGGTTAAAACAAGCTCCACGCGCGTGGTATGACATGTTGTATTCGTTCCTGATATCCCAAGACTTCTCTAAAGGCTCAGTGGATCCTACTCTATTCATTCGTAAGGAAGGCAAGGAATTACTTCTGGTACGAGTATATGTCAATGATATTATCTTTGCTGCATCTTTACCTAAACTTTGTGACCTATTTGCTAAAATCATGTGTTCAAAATTTAAGATGTCAATGATGGGCAAAATCTTATTTTTCTTAGGATTACAGATTTCTCAAAGTCCTAGAGGCATCTTTATTAACCAATCAAAATATGCCCTTGAATCTTTAAAGAAATATGGTTTTGACTCTTGTGACCCAGTGGATACTCCCATGGTGGAGAAATCCAAACTGGATGAGGATAAAGAAGGGAAAGTCGTTGATCCGTCACACTATTATGGTATGATAGGCACCCTACTTTATCTTACAACCAGTAGACCTGACCTATAATTTGATATATGCATGTGTGCCCGGTATCAGGCTCGGCCTACCAAAAAGCACTTACATGCGGTCAAGAGGATATTTTGGTATCTAAAAGGAACCATCAATCGGGGACTATGGTATCCGAAGGATTCTTCAATTGCACTAACAGCATTTGCATATGCGGATCATGCTGGTTGTCAAGATACATGTCGTAGCACATCTGGTAGTATGCAGTTTCTGGGAGATAGACTTGTTTGCTGGTCATCAAAAAGGCAGAAAAGCGCTGCGATATCCAGTACGGAAGCTGAATATATTGCTATGTCGAGATGTTGTGCTTAAATTCTTTGGATGAGATCTCAGCTTACCGACTATGGCCTTGGATTCAACAAAATTCCAATGTACTCTGATAACAAAAGCGCTATTGCCTTAAGCTGTAACAATGTTCAACATTCCAGGTCAAAGCATATAGACATCAGATTTCACTTTATCAAGGAGCATGTTGAGAATGGGGTGATTGAACTTTACTTTGTCAATATGGAGTATCAACTGGCGAACATCTTCACAAAAGCCCTTGCAAAAGAAAGAATTGAATTTCTTATCAACAAACTGGGAATGCAAAGTTTTACGCCAGAGACTCTGAAACAATTGGCAGATGAAGTTGATGAATAGTGGTGGTACTTAGTCAAATATCCTGTAACATATGTATATATATTAAAACCATAAAAACCAAAAAGATTTTTCATTTTTGAAGAAAATTTTATAAAAACAAAATACAAAAATATGAAATTCATAAAACCAAAGAAAAAATTTCAAAAATGAGAAAAATATAAAAAGAGGTAATAATGGCATGTCTTCTGAAAATCGATAACATTTATGGTCGTAGAAATGTCATTCAATAATGATACGAGGCTGTAAATAAAGTTCGAATAGAAGTTCAAATGTTTTCAAAACATGCCAAATGGCTTGCTATTATTTCTGATAGCAACCCGGTCTTCATTTTAAAGGCCAGTATTTCAAAAAGGAAACTTGACCTCTCAACAGAAATTTATTCTTGGGCATGGTCTACTTTGTGTCCATGCAAAGGCTTGTGTTTACTTTGCAACACAACCCGTGCTTCCAATATAATCATAAGTGTACGTGTCAGTGCACTTATGTGTTAAAATAAGAAAATCTTATTTTGGTGTTTGTTTTTCAAAAATATAACATTCCTTTATCAAAAAATGCTTTTTCAAATACATTCGACTTCTCAAACAATGACTACCGCTCTTTAAATAGAAAACGGGTCACTGTTTGAGGGGGAGAAAACGTCAAATATCTTTTTCATAATAATAATGAGTTTCAATAAATAAGGTTTCGAACAATAACGGAATATCATTGGTTAAGGAAAGTTAATCTAGTTTAGCTTATATGTGCCTTATGTGTTATATATTTAAGCCATTAGGGAATATTTTGCAAAATGAAGTCTATAGGTATTATAGTTTAAACATTAGGGACTAATTGTGCTATTTGTTTAACTTTTATATGCCTTATAAAACTTATCTATGCAAAATAAAAAGGGTATTGAAACTTGAGGGGCCAAATGTGTCAAAAACAAAAATTGTTTTATAACACCACTCAACCCCCTGTCTCATTTCACACACATAAAACACACACTCAAGAAACCACCCACACACACATACGATTGCCATACTTTGATCTTCATCTCTAGTCATTTTCATCCCTAAGGTACAACTAAGAACTCGTTCACCTCACTCCAAACAACTTACATCTTAGTCAAATCAAGTTTTCATACGGGTTTGATTTCAAAAAAAAACCTAATAATCAAATTAGGGTTCCTCAAAAACCAAAACTACATAAAAGTCTAAATTGAGTGAGGGGTATTGTTTGCTTTGGAGTGTCAAACACCCATTTAAAGAAGTTGTTAATTTGTAATTCATATGAATGTGTTCTTGCTATGTTTAGGTGCACAAATAAGGGTGTATGAGAAATATTGTAAAAAGCTTATGGGTTTTGTGTCTAGGAGCTAATTACTACTGTCTTGAATATGTTTGAATATCTTAATCTCATCACTACTTGTATTCATTGGATTGTATGTGCTAAAATGGTTACAAATTGCTTGTTTTTGTTCTCTCATGTTGTGTTTGTGACTTAAATGTTGTTATCTTAGTTCCTAAATGATAACTTAATCATATGTATGCTAATGGAACATGTGTGATTGCCTAAAATGACATGTTTGTAAAAAATGAAAAATGAACCGAACAACTCGTTGTCTTTGGGAACCGAACAACATGATCTCTTTATGAACCGAACAACTCAATTGTTAGAAGGAACCGAACAACTTGTTGTTAGCAGGAACCGAACAACTAAGTGGCTAGTAGGAATCAAACAACTCATTAGTTAGAAGGAACCAAACAACTCATTGTATTAAGGAACCGAACAACTCGTTGATAGAAGGAACCGAGTGCGCCGACTAAGTGGCATTGTATGGAACCGAACAAACTAAATTCAGTAGAAACCTGATCAACTCATTAGTATAGAAGGAAAAAAAAAACCCGAACACTTGTAGCTTAGGAACCGAACATCTCATGGGTCTCAAGGAACCGAACGACTCACTAGTTAATAGGAACCGAACAACTCATTTGTATGAAGGAACCGAACAACTCATTTGTTATAAGGAACCGAACAACTATGTTGCCACGTGGAGCCGAACAACTCATTTGTTAGTAGGAACCGAACAACTCTGTTGTTAGTAGGAACCGAACAACTCTGCAATTTAGAAGGAACCGCACAACTCAATAGTTAATAGGAACCAAACAACTTAGAGTGATACGGAACCGCACAACTCAGTGTATTAAGGTACCGAACAATTGCATAACCTTTGGAAACTAAACAACTAGTCAAATTAAGGAACTGATCAACTAGTTTTCTATCAAGACAAACACCTAAGATCAGATTCTAATATAAAAAAGGTATTTAAAAATTACTTAATTAGGAGTTTAATTAAACTTGGTTAATTAAACACTCTAAAAAATTAATATTTTAAGTTGGCTTATAGTTTCATTTTTTTAAATAGATCGATCTTAATAAGTGCAAAAAGTCTAAAGGTTCCAATGCGCTAGAGCGTGTAGAGCGAGCGCTCTAGAGTTCACATCCTGAATCAACTATTCATCTCGAATGTCAATAAGGTCTCTATAGTATATTGTATAAAATTGGTTGTACATAAACTATATTGATCCTATCTTAGCATAATCATGGACAACACAAGAGCTCAACAAAAGGCACTAGATGATGAATTAGTCGCCCCTGCTGACCGTCTTAAGATAGGGAAAAGAAATCTTCAACTAAGCCCAATTCTCAAATCTAAGGAACCTACTCTTCAAGTGGCATTAGATGCTCTCAAACTCACTCCATTCTATAATGCATTTAAGATCTCTGCTGATGTACCGGAAATATACATGCAAGAGTTCTGGGTCACTGTCTCCAGACATCATTCTTCACTTCGTTTCAAGTTGAATGGCAAAAGTCACACTGTTAACGTTGACAACTTTAGAGATATGCTTAAGATTTGCCCTAAACTTCCTGGTCAGATATTATAAGAACCCCCACTTGAAGAGGAGATCCTATCTTTATTAGAGACCTTGGACACACCAAGGAGATTAAGTTTTTATTCGATGTCAACGTCAATCACATGCATCAACCATAGAGATCATTTGCTGCCATAATCAACAAGTGTCTAAGTGGAAAAACTACTGCTCTAAAGAGTCTTCGACTGTCATGTGTTCAAATTCTTTAGGGAATGTATCATAACAAGACCGTTGATTATGTCTACTTGCTGCGGGGAAGATTTAGTGTATCAAGTGGAAAACAAAAATTCTAAGAAGAACAATGACATATACTATTCATGATTCACCAAAGTCATTGTAGACTACTTCATGGCAAAGGATCAGGGAATCCCAAGGAGAAACAAGATGTTTTGGCACTATGCCAGGGATGACTTCATGTTCACCACAGTAAAAGTCATTTCTAAACATCAGGACACATAAGTAGACGGTGTTATTCTCCCTCAGCACTTGACTAATCAAGCTATGTTAGAGTCCAAAGCCTACATGACTTATCGTGCTTATGCTACTGGTGAAAAGATTCCAAAACCTAAAACTACAAAGAAGAAAGCTGATTCTGATTCATCTCCCAAGACGAAGTCTACTCAAGCTTCTAAAGGTAAAAGAGTCACGACCTTAGCCAAAGGAGATAAACCTGCCAAGAAGAAGCAATCTGCATCAAAGTCAAAAGGTCTAACGGTGCTATCTGAAGTCGCTTTGACTGAAGCTCAACAGATGAAGATTGCTATTGAAAGGAGCAAGATACAAACTCATAGCTCTAACGCCAGTGGCTCAAGTGAAGGAATTGAAATTCAGTCAAAGGTTCTTGATGAGCAGCAACAAAACATATCTGGTACAAATGAAGGAGCTGGTGACAAACTAGAGGTTCTTGATGTACCCGAATATAGATCAGAGAGTGAAGAAGAATCTTGGACATACAGTCAAGGAAAGGATGATGAAGACAATGATGAGCATGACAGTGAAAATAACAATGATGATGAAGATGATGATCAAGAGAATGTCAGTGGAGAAACAGAATCAGATAACGACGGAGATGATTTTGTTCACCCAAACTTGTCTACATACAAAGCAGATGATCAGGAAGAAGAAAAAGAAAAAGCAAATGATGATGAGGACGTGTCTTCTGATCAGATGGTTTCAACACCACCTGATTATGAAATTACGGAAGAAGAAGAAAATCAGGAGGATGATGATGATGTTATGGGAGGAGAACAAGCAGATGAAGAAAATGAGGAACTTTACGGAGACTTGAATCTCAACCTGGATAGAAGAGATGCTGAAAAGACAGATGCTCAAAATAATCAAGAGACAGAAGAGGTTTACGTGACTTTGAATACTGAACCTTCAGTAGTGCAACAACAAAGCTCCTCTGTTTCATCAGATTTGGTATCTTATATCATTAATCCCTCTCCAGATACAAGTATTGACTCGATCTTAAATCCAAATGTTCAATCTGATATTCCTGTCAATGTATTAGTTTTCGCCAATACCGAGACACCTTCTTCTGACACTACAATTCCTCAACCACCTATTCCAATCATTCAACCTCAACAATAAACACATGATTCCACAACAACAACTTTGCCATAAATCCCTAACTTTGCATCTCTATTTGGTTTTGAATGAAGGGTTTCCTCATTAGAGAATGAACTGTCTGAGCTCAAACAAACCAATCAATTTGCTGAAGCTTTATCATGTATTTCAGGCATTGTTGATAACTACCTTGCGTCTAAGATGGAAGATGCTGTAAATGTGGCTGTTCAGCTAAAATCCAACAAGCTCAGAGAAGAAGCTCAAGCCGAGAATGACGAATTTCTTAAACAGATAGACTCAAACATTAAAACCATAATCAAGGATTAGGTTAAAGCTCAAGTATCCAAGATCATGCCAAAGGTTGAGAAGTATGTCACAGAATCTCTAGGAGCTGAAGTGTTGGCTAGATCATCTAATCAACCTCAGACATCTTATGCTGCAGCAGCATCTCTCTTAGAATTCAAGTTAAAGAAGATTCTCATCGACAAAATTAAAGAAAATAAATCAATGAATAGATCAGGCATTCAAAAGAATCTCTACAATACATTAATTGAATCGTACAACTCGGACAAGGACCTCTTTGCCTCATATGGTGGTGTGGTGACCCTAAAGAGAGGACGTGATGATCAAGACAAAGATGAAGAACCCTTTGCTGGATCAAACCGAGGGATAAAGCGAAGGAGATCATGCAAGGTAGAGTCATCAAAAGAAACAACTCAAAAGGAGTCCAAGTCTACAAGTTCTTCAAAAGGTGCATCCAGATCTCAACCAAAATTGTCAGACAAGTCTGCTCAAGCAGTGGAGCATGGTCCAAGGGTTGATGATTTGGAAGAACCATTGCATCAATAGTTCAATATAGGAAATGATGATATATCACTTGTAAGAGAGATAATAGCTGTTGATGAACGACTGTGGAATCCATCAGGCTCTCAAACTCTTGATCGTGAATAGAACAAAACAAAGACTGTTGACGACCGACCTCCTCAATCATGGATGACTCAGTTAGCTCAAGCTTCAGGCACACAATCATCGTTTAATGAGTTTTTGGCTACTCCCATCGATTTCTCTGCCTTTATCATGAACCGGCTCAAATTAACCAATCTGACTCAAGATGTGTTGATCGGTCCAACATATGATCTCATGAAAGGCATGTGCAAGAGTGTAGTGGAATTAGAATACAACTTGGAATAAGTATTCAAAGCTACCAATGATCAGTTAGATTGGAATAATCCTGAAGGAAGACCGTATCCCCATGATCTCAGCAAGCCCCTTCCTTTAATTCAGAATGCAGGAGGTCGTCAAGTTATCCCTTTTGATCACTTCATCAATAATGATCTCGAATATCTAAAAGGAGGGAGCTTAAGTCAAAAATATACAACCTCACTTACCAAGACGAAGGCTGCTGATTACAGTCATGTTAAGTGGATTGAAGACAAAGTTCATAGAAGTATATGGAGTCTGACACAAGTTGTTTATGACAAGCATGCTTACTCGAGTGATGATAAATGCCATTGATAAGAAACTCAGAGATAGAAGATTGATGCGTAGTCTGGAAAAGTTTGTTAGTGGAAGACCTTACGAAGGAGACCTTCGGCTGCTACAAAGAACCATATGATTCTATCATATGATGTTCTTATCACTCAGGTCAAATCTTGTAAATAATTCGAACTTGTGAATTTGTAGATATGTGTAGACTTATGGTGATAATAAAGAGTGCTCGAGTACAAAACTTTCAAGAATTTCTTAGTAAATTCAAAAAATTTCTTCAAATTATTATACTCAGCACTATCTTATATACTCTCAAATATTAAGGGGAAGCATTATAATGTTGCTTTAGATATTATGTAACATTTTGTTCCTGAACATTTAATCAATTGATATCCAAAATATCAAGGGATTAACATTTTAGATTAGGGGAGAAAATGTGATTAAACTGCATCTAATTTATATTGAAATGTGAGTGTATAAAATGGACTCAATGCACTCCAAACTTAGCATGTTCTACAATTACGATGCACATGTTAAGGGGGAGCTTTTATTAATGATGAAAAACTCTCAAAGTGTAAATCTTTTGATATTTATATCAAACACTTTGATTGAATCTTTTTCAATAATTTTAGTTTTGATTGTGATGGAATACTCAAAAGACCGACCATGTACTTAAATTTATGGAGTTATAAGGTGGTTAGGCATAGGTATTCAAATCCCATGATCCAACCAGAACCGGAGGGATATACCCAGGGATATCTAATAGTTAGTGTAGAAGTCCTTAGGTATGATACAAAAGGAGTAAAAGTGAGAATTAGGAAAAGTGCCGACTGAGATAGAGCTAGCACTGGAATAAACCCAACAAGGTGTTAGTTATGAAGGCTCGGTAAGTGCTGAAGGGGTTGAAGAATTAAAAAGAATTATAAGGATAAAGGGTGAAAAGAAAGAAGCCCTCCATACACTTAGGCAAAAACTGGGTCAATACATAAACTGTCGGAAACACTAAGGTGTTGTCTGGCATTGAAGACTATCATGGACCCATTGACGTTATGCACATGCCTCCCTAGCCACTCAAGGTCTCTCAACAGACTCTTGTTTCATTTCTCATGGAGATTACACGCATTTCTATTAACCTTCTCACTCCGTATTAGTTGATATTAAAAAGGTAGCAGTCTGCTACAACCTGCGATCACTAAAAGCAAAGTGCACTTTTGAGTCTAGAGCCAAAAAGAGATCATCAATAAATCTCATTAGGACACTTGTCAAAATTATGCTTGCTAAGTCACACAATGTGAATAACAAGATATATATTAAAAGTCCTACACATTATCCTTGTGATTTTATAACATCTGAGTGATATAATTCAGAGTAAAGATGGAAATCCTGCTTGAGCCAACATCAAACAAGCTCATGGTATATGACTCGTGCGATTCTATATGAATCAAACTTGTGACAATTAGAAAGAAACGATGGTGCGATTCTATAAGAATCAAACTTGTTCCAGGTTATGAATTGACGATTGATGATGAAGTTTGAAATGATTAACACTCTCGATGTGTCATAAAACCATTTTAGCAAGTGACACGTTGATTGATTTTCAAATCAATTTTTATTTCAATCGGTGAGATAGTAACTCGCTGGTTCACTCTTATCGTGTTGTCTGCTTTGAGACATTCCGATAATGAGAACATGCTAAGTTTGATGAATCTAATACAAATGTGTTAGAAAATTCGATACTTCAGCTGGAAATCCTGTCAAGGAGATTCTTCTTAAATTGAATCTACCTGATTACAGGTCGATCCTTGTGGATTCAAAGGTTACTCCAACCAAACACGGGTGAATGACAAAGCAATATTCACCCCCCTGCTTTATTGCTAACTGTTTTAATGTAGGTCACTTAAAGATAGAGGTGAAGGTACCTGATTCTAGATGACTCACAAGATTCATAGCTACATGCTCATACCCGACCAAAAAATATAAAGACATTATGAAAGCTCAAGTACATGTTTCAAGACTTCCGCTACTCTGATACCGAACGTCTTTCTTGAAGTGTCGAAGTGTTAAAGTTAAAGAATTTCAAGAAAGATGCAACATTAAAGCTTTTTAAGTCGACAAATCAAGAAAGGTATGAGCATGTCGGTCCAAAAGTCACAAGATCACATGGTGGAAAAATTTACAAGATGGCAAAACAAGATTATGCTTGATTGATGATTTCAAGGTGTTCAAGATCACATTCAAGACAAGCTAAGAAACAAGCTCAAGACCTAAAGTCTATGATCACTACATCAAACCACAAGATTAAAGATTGAAGTTAAACGAGCTCAAGACTAAAGTTAAAGCATAGTATGCTAAGTTTAAGTTTTTGTAAAATGGAGCGACCTTCCTTAGGGGGAGATTGTTAGGAATATGAAATTCCTAGGAAAGTGTTGGCCTCTTCCATAGATAACAGTCGTTAGCTCGTTAAGTAATATTTGGAAACTTACACAGTTAGTTAGCAAAGGCCCATGGATTAATCCATGCAAGCCCAAGCCCACGTGCCATTTGTAAGTATAAATACGCCTCTCCATACCTTGGAGAGGTGGTTGGTTGGTTGTATTTTCACATAGTTATGCATTTCATGTTCTTGTCTTTCTCTCTCTAAAATACTTCCTTCCTTCCCACTTTCTCTCTCTAGTTCTTGTTGTTAAATATTACTAATATTCTTCAATACTGTTTTGGGACGATTGGGATTCATGGTAGTATTTATTTCGTGAAAGAATGGGGAAGAAAAGTTAAGTCAATACCCCTATACGTTTGTTAGATGACCTCTATGTTATTTTGATCCACCTCAAATCGGGTCATTAGTTAGATTGTAAATATCGAGCATGTAAAAGCTCAAGTGTAGGGGTACGTGTTATAAACCCCAAGTTATGATGTATTATGTTATTCAATAAAAAGAAAAGAAAAAAGAAAAGAGAAAGTAAGAGATTGATGTAGAGTTGTGTAGAGTTTGTATATCTTCGTCCGAGTCTTGGCTTAGCAACCAACCCAGCGTGTATTCATGTAAATAATTAGCTAACCATTCCACTCCAAATTCACCCAAAGCCACCCAAATGTATCCTATCTGTTTCCGTTTCCATTATATGTTATCTTACACCTACACCCCACAACCCTTTAAAAAGACCTCTTAGATAGTAATGGATAATGCTTGCGCCTAGCGGTGGAGGTTTGATCCTTTACCAAGCCTATGGTAATTTATATGCTATGACAGGTAATGAGTGTTGATTTTCCGTTTCTCCCATATGTTATAATTTATTATACACCCGAGTGAAAGAGAGAATCCTAAACACTTATGTGAGGTGCTAGTATATACTTTCTGTGCTTTTAATTACAAGGTCTAGAAGGTTGTGTTGTAACATACTTTTAAAGAGTAGGTAAAATGACCCTTATATTGCTATTGTCTAGGTAGAAAATCCCATTTGCTTGAGGACAAGCAAATCCTAAGTGTAGGAGTATTTGATGAGGTGTCATTTTCTACACTTTTTCAGGGTCGTTTAACCTCCTAAATCATGCATTTATGCCCAAAATAGGTACTTAATTGTTCCTTTTTAGGTATTCAGCATTTGGAAGGCATTTGGAGGAAATACACGTGACTTGGGCTCATTTGAAGAAGAAACAGACAAGACTACGGACCTACACCAACATCTCTCAAGAATTTCTACTCAGAAGCTGGAGACGGCGTCACAGATTACACGTAACGGCGTCACAACCCATCTCAAGATGGCGTCATAAGATCTTCAGACGACGTCAGGATGTACGACCCAACCCATTATCTAGAATATTCTATTCATGACGGCGTCACGATTAACACGCGACGCCGTCACAACGATTTTACAATATATACAAATCCGTTTTTAAGGTTTTAAGGGTGTAACTTTAGAGTAAAAGAAAGGGACGAATCCTAGTTCATTTAGTAGTTGTTAGGGACGGTTTTAGGGCCTCAAAACCCTATTGTACTTCCTTCGATTTATGTTTTAATCAAGTAAGACTATCTTAATCATTCAATATGTCTTGTTGTGTGACTCTTATTTGTTCTTAAAAAATGTGACCACAAATAAGCCACGAAGAGAAGCTCAAATAAGCTCGTGTAATATTTTTACCCACGAAACATGTTAGGTGTTGCTTCTTGTGATGAATATGCATGTTAGGTCTTAGAAAACCAGCTTTTGTTTGTATCACTGTCGATATGTCTAAGAAAACATAATTGTGTAGAAAGGATACCATCGGGTAACAGTCTTCATACTACCTTGCCCCTTATATGGTTGATCCACTCTTAATATATTTCAAATGCATTTAATATACTCTTAGGGGCCTTGTAATAGTCTTCATACTACCTTACTTGTGCATTGCCTTAACAAAATATTAAATAGATGGTAGATTCGTGTAATTCGTTCATGACTTAGGAAATAATTACATTGATCATCACAAGGGTGACAAAGCAACAACACTAGGAGAAGCAATCTAGGGAGTAACACATGATTAAATAAACACACTCTTTTATTATATTATTATCACCAGTAGTGTAGTTTATATTTAGTTTAATAGCTAAAACAAACCAATCTCTCAAACATATGATTTACTGCTTTTATAAAATATAAAAACCCAAAAAGAATCTCCTCTCAACCCTTAGAGTTCTGTTAGACTATGATCAAAACCTTCCTAACCTATTCCCTAGAGAACGATAACAACCCCTGAGTCTTGCCTATACTACACTACAACGGTTAGGTACACTGCCTAGGGAGTTGTAAAACTTTTTGTAGAAGTCCTTTACAACAACCGCAACAACCCAAGAGTTGTTGCCCATGATGGAGTCCATCTCATCATTAATTGCTTCTTTTCAGAAAGCAACATCCCGAGACTTCATTGCTTCATCAAATGTTTTAGGATCATCCTTTACATTAAATTAATATGAGTGTTGGTAAGAAACCTCATCCCTTGTCCCTTCAATTAAATATATTTGAAATTTAGGTCCAAAATCCTTTAGAGTCCTATTCCTTTTACTTTTTCTAAGCTTAGGTTCAGGTTGTTGAACAACCTCTTCAGTGACCTCTTTAGGGACCACTGAGCCACCAATGTCTTTAGTTCCATTTGGAATCCTTAGACTTGGTCTAAGGATTTAAGAGAATCTATTCTCATCAAAGATAACATCTCTTGATTCAATTATAGAGTTGATTGAAACTGAATGGTTAGGTTCAATGACATAGAACCTAAAAGCCTTGGAATGCTCAACATATCCAACAAAGATGCATTTAATGCCTCTTTCACCCAAAGTTTTTAGCTTTGTATCAGGGAGTCTTACAACTGCCATACAATCCCAAATCCTGAGGTGGTTCAGGTTTTATTTCCTTTTAGTCCAGAGTTCATAAGGGGTAATATGGTTCCTTTTGTTAGGAACCCTATACAATAAATAGCAAGCTGTTAACATAGCTTCACCCCAAAACCCTTGACTCAGTCCTGAGTAGGACAACATGGAATTAACCATTTCTTTCAGTACTCTATTTTTCCTTTTAGACATACCATTTTGTTGTGGAGTATAGGGGCAGTCATTTCATGGATAATACCAACATACTAAAAATATAGAGTATCCATGTACTCACCTCCCATATCAATTCTGAATCTTTTGATTAGGGACCCTTGTTGTAATTCAACTTCAGTTTTGAATACTTTAAATTTATCTAGTGCTTCATCCTTAGTATGTAATAAATAAACATAGCAAAACCTTGAAGCATCATCAATAAATGTCAAAAAGTACTTTTTATTCCCCAATGAAGGAGTAGCATGCATATCACATAAATCATTGTGGATCAGCTCCAAAACTTTAGTTTCACGTTTTATATTTTGAAATAGTTTCTTATTTTGATCAGAATGCAAGTCTTACACTTTTTAGTGTCCATGTCAAAAGCTAGGATTAACCCATCCTTAGACATATCTTGCATTCTCTTAAAGTGGACATGGCCCAGTTTAGCATGACATAAGATTGAATCATTCAGTTTAGAGGTTGCCATGAAGGCTGAACCAATATTATCAGTGATAATATTAAGCTTAAACGTATGATTACTTAAATAACCAAAACTAATAAACACACCATGTTTGGATAGAACAAATTTATTAGATTCAATCACTTGTTTATAACCACAATTATTCAAAACACTACTAGATACCAAATTCTTCCTTATATTAGGAACATGCAAAACATTCAACAAAGAAACAATCTTTTCAGAACTAAACCTAAGATCTACACAACTACGTCCATGCGCCAGGGCTGTTGACTCATTTCCCATGTGAAGAATAGAACCATCATTCAGCGACTCATAGGTCTTGAACTAGCATCTATCTTTACACACATGAACAATTGCTCCTGAGTCAACCCACCATGCAACATCATCATCCTGCACAAAGTAAGCCTTAGATACATATGAAACATTATAAACCTGAAGAGATTTATTAACCATATTCTAACCTTTCAGTAAGCTGGATGAACCATCCATTAAACCCTTTGTGCCTGATCCATTGGCCTTGTTTTATCGAGTCAAACCTTAAATTCATATTGTACATTGTACTATTCGCACATTTTATGGCTTGGTATAGTTGTCGTTGTCTTTGATTACATTTATATTTGATGAGAAGATTCTTGGAAGTTTCTTAGGAATTTCATTGAGAATTCTTGGATTACTATTAACCAAATTATCGCATGTTTCTTCTCTCATTATTGAAGGCACAAAAACCAGGGGAGTACTAGTTATCTTTTTCTTGTTTCCTTTGTCCCTTATATTTCATTTTTAATGGGCACTTCTATAGAAACATTGGGGATAAATTTCAACTAATGTGTAGGGGGGAAATTAATTAAGAAACAATTCTTGATCAATATTGCCATTTGATTTTTCCATAAAATGAATAGGTAATATTATCGAAACACATACATAAGAGTGATTTTGACCAAATTTAAAATTTTGTATGACACATTACCGTCCAAAAAAAAAAAAAAAAAAAAAAAACGAAAACCAAGTATAAAGAGCGTCTTATGGATAGGAATTTGAATTACTAGCATAAAAACCCTCAAATTCCACCCCCCAAAATGTGAGGTTCGCCCTTAGATGTTATACCTTTAGCTTGTTTGAGTTAAGGAGTGAGCAATCATGTATGTCTATTCCTCGTCGTTACAAATGTGTATACGTGGTTTTGTCGCCTTTTCTGGAACATTGGTATCGGTTACTTTAGGATTATGAGAGTGTACCGGTAGTATATTAAATTCTAGAACTTGTTTTTGTGATGCATCCCAAGGTCGCATAGCAAGTGTTAAGATTTGCTTGATAAGTGGCATTAGGATTAACACATGTTTTAAACCTGTAATTGTTATGATGGTCACACCGATCATTACTAATACTGCCACGACCCTAGCCATTCACCACCTTTACAGGCAAGTAGTATAACCCTCCAAGCCTATCCTTTTTCAAGATTCTTGTAATTTTCTGGTTAAGCCAGACTATTAATGAAGAGCATTGTCACCCTTAAACCAATCGTTACACCCAAATAGCCTTAGCCCACCTTGTATGTACTCATTTTTAGTACATTATTGTTTTAACCTAAGTTAATTATTTGAGTACATGGTTGCTAAGTCCCTTCTCCTAGTAAATACTAATTGTTAGAATAACTAAATTCCCTAGGAAAGTGTCGGCCGCAGTTCCATAGATAACAGTCGTTAGCACTCGTTAAGTAATTTTTTGTGAAACTTACATAGTTATTAGGAAGGGCCCATGGATGAAATCCATGCAACCCAAGCCCACAGTGCCATTTGTAAGTATAAAATACACCTCCCCATGCGTTTGGAGAGGAGGATTGGTTGGTTGTATTATCACATAGTAATTGCATTAAATTTCATGTTTCTTGTCTTTTTCTCTCCAAAAATACATTCCTTCTTCCACATCCTCATAGTTCTTGTTGTTAGAGATTACTAATATTCTTTAATTGGTATCAAGAGCCATGGAGTGGTGTGTTTAGTTTTTGTGTTTAATTTTTTTGGTTCGTGTCATATTGCAAAAACCGTCCTTCCTTTTATTTTTTTCTTGTTGATACGAAGCTACTTGGGTACACTAAAAGATCATTTACCTTGGTAAATTTGATCTAGTATATTTAGGATATAGGTGTACAAGCTTTAAATCAAGAAAAATTTCATTTTTGGTCATCTTTTGTGTTCAAAACCTTTACAAAGAACAAAATCTTGATTTTTAATTTTTCGGCTTAAAAACCTTAAAGTTTCTATTTTTCTTGTTCCAATAGGATTAGTAACACTAGTTGTACAAGATTTTTTTTGCAAAAAACCGATCAAAAAAGTGTCTTTTTGTGTTTTTGAGATTTTGAGTTTTGTCACTGTTAAAGTCGAACAACCCAAGTCGAACAACGTGAGTCGAACAACTCAAGTCGAACAACCTAAGTCGAACAACCCAAGTCGAACAACCTGAGTCTAACAACCCAAGTCGAACAACCTGAGTCGAACAACCCAAGTCGAACAACCTGAGTCGAACAACTCAAGTCGAACAACCTGAGTCGAACAACCTAAGTCGAATAACCTGAGTCGAACCAACATCTCTCAAGAATTTCTACTCAGAAACTAGAGACGGCGTCACAGATTACACGTGACGGCGTCACAACCCATCTCAAGACGACGTCATAAGATCTTTAGACGACGTCAGGATGTACGACCCGACCCATTTTCTAGAATATTCTATTCATGACAGCGTCACGATTAACACGCGACGCCGTCACAACGATTTTCCTATATATACAAATCCGTTTTTAGGGTTTTAAGGGCGTAACTTTAGAGTAAAATAAAGGGACGAATCCTAGTTCGTTTAGTAGCTATTAGGGATGATTTTAGGGCCTCAAAACCCTATCGTACTTCCTTCAATTTATGTTTTAATCAAGTAAGACTATCTTAATCATTCAATATGTCTTGTTGTGTGATTCTTATTTGTTCTTACTTTATCTTTAACATGCTTGGCTAAACTTTCTATTGTGTTTATTTATGATTGTATGAAACCTAGGATGTAGATCTTAGTGGTGTTGCTTCTTGTGATGAATATGCATGTTAGGTCTTAGAAAACCAGCTTTTGTTTGTATCACTGTCGATATGTCTAGGAAAACATGATTGTGTAGAAACGATACCATCGGGTAACAGTCTTCATACTACCTTGCCCCTTATATGGTTGATCCACTCTTAATATATTTCAAATGCATTTAATATACTCTTAGGGGCCTTGTAATAGTCTTCATACTACCTTACTTGTGCGTTGCCTTAACGAAATATTAAATAGACGGTGGGTTCGTGTAATTCGTTCATGATTTAGGAAATAATTACATAGATCATCACAAATGTGACAAAGCAACAACACTAGGAGAAGCAATCTAGGGAGTAATACATGATTAAATAAACACACTCTTTTATTATATTATTATCACCAGTAGCGTAGTTTATATTCAGTTTAATAGCTAAAACAAACCAATCTCTCAAACATATGATTTACTGCTTTCATAAAATATAAAAACACAAAAAGAATCTCATCTCAACCCTTAGAATTCTGTTAGACCGTGATCAAAACCTTCCTAACCTATTCCCTAGAGAACGATAACAACCCCCGAGTCTTGCCTATAATACACTACAACGGTTAAGTACACTGCCTAGGGAGTTGTAAAACTTCTTGTAGAAGTCCCTTACAACAACCACAACAACCCAAGAGTTGTTGCCCATGATGGAGTCCATCTCATCATTAATTGCTTCTTTCTATAAAGCAACATCCTGAGACTTCATTGCTTCGTCAAATGTTTTGGGATCATCCTTTACATTGAATCAATATGAGTGTTGGTCAGAAACCTCATCCCTTGTCCCTTCAATTAAATATAATTGAAATCCAGGTCCAAAATCCTTTAGAGTCCTATTCCTTTTACATTTTCTAAGCTTAGGTTCAGGTTGTTGAACAACCTCTTTAGGGATGACTAAGCCACCAATGTCTTTAGTTCCAATTGGAATCCTTAGACTTGGTCTAAGGATTTAAGAGAATCTATTCTCATCAAAAATAACATCTCTTGATTCAATTATAGAGTTGATTGAAACTGAATGATTAGCTTCAATGACATAGAACCTAAAAGCCTTGGAATGCTCAGCATATCCAACAAAGATGCATTTAATGCCTCTTTCACCCAAAGTTTTTAGCTTTGTATCAGGGAGTCTTACAACTGCCATACAATCCCAAATCCTAAGGTGGTTCGGGTTTTATTTCCTTTTAGTCCAGAGTTCATAAGGGGTAATATGGTTCTTTTTGTTAGGAACCCTATACAATAAATAGCAAGCTGTTAACATAGCTTCACCCCAAAACCCTTGACTCAGTCCTGAGTAGGACAACATGGAATTAACCATTTCTTTCAGTACTTTATTTTTCCTTTTAGACATACCATTTTGTTATGAGTATAGGGGCAGTCTTTTCATGGATAATACCAACATACTAAAAATATAGAGTATCCATGTACTCAACTCCCCTATCAGTTCTGAATCTTTTGATTAGGGACCCTTGTTGTAATTCAACTTCAGTTTTGAATACTTTAAATTTATCTAGTGCTTCATCCTTAGTATGTAATAAATAAACATAGCAAAACCTTGAAGCATCATCAATAGATGTCACAAAGTATTTCTTATTCTCTAATGAGGGAGTAGCATGCAAATCACATAGGTCACTATGGATCAGCTCCAAAACTTCAGTTTCATGTTTTATATTTTGAAATAGTTTCTTATTTTGGTCAGCATGCAAGTCCTACACTTTTCAATGTCCATGTCAAAATCTAGGATTAACCCATCCTTAGACATATCTTGCATTCTCGTAAAGTGGACATGGCCCAGTCTAGCATGCCATAAGATTGAATCATTCAGTTTAGAGGTTGTCATGAACGCTGAACCAATAACCAAAACTAATAAACACATCATGTTTGGATAGAAAAAATTTATTATATTCAATCACTTGTTTATAACCATAATTATTCAAAACACTACTAGATACCAAATTCTTCCTTATATTAGGAACATGCAAAATATTCAACAAAGAAACAATCTTTTCAGAACTAAACCTAAGATCTACACAACTACGTCCATGCACCAGGGCTGTTGACTCATTTCCCATGTGAAGAATAGAACCATCATTCAGCGACTCATAGGTCTTGAACTAGCATCTATCTTTACACACATGAACAATTGCTCCTGAGTCAACCCACCATGCAACATCATCATCCTGCACAAAGTAAGCCTTAGATACATATGAAACATTATAAACCTGAAGAGATTTATTAACCATATTCTAACCTTTCAGTGAGCTGGATGAACCATCCATTGAACCCTTTGTGCCTGATCCATTGGCCTTGTTGTCAACATTAACACCTTTTCAATCCCTTTAATGTGACCAGTTTTACCACATTTTTAACAAGTAGGTTTTGCCTTCTTGTTAGGATCAACCCTTGTGTTATCATGATGCTTACGTTTACCCTTATTGTCATTGTACCTGGAGGAGTTGTTATGCTCCACCATATTGACAACTGAAGGACCAACAACATTTTTGCCCTTTAGTTTGTCATTATCCTGCACCCTGAGGGACTCCTTAATGCGCAGATGACTACCCAACTCAACAAGAGTTAACTTCTCCTTCAAATGTTTCAAGGTGTGCTTGAAATCTTTTCATGAAAGAAGAAGTTTATCAATGATACTTGAAACCTGAATGGATTCATTCATGTTCATCTTATGTTGTGTAAACCTTATAAGTATACCAAGAAGTTCATTGTATTGTTCCAAGACTAGTCTTGAATCAGTCGTTTTATAATTTATGAAATTACTAACAAGAAACTTCTTACTTGATGCATCATCAGCCATATATTTGGCCTTTAAGGAATCCCATAATTCTTTGGAAGATTCAACATTCTGGGAATCAGACATACCATTGAGGATTAAACCTCTGCAGACATAGTCATTATTGTCCCATTTGGCCCTCTTCCTGACTTGTTTCACGGTTGGATTATCACCACCATCATTAGGAATAGGAGTAGTCAGCACATACACCACACTCATGCTGGAGAGCAAGAAGTGTATCTTCTTCTGCCATCTTCTGAAGTCCACCCCTTCAAACTTGACAAGATTGGCAAAGTTTGAAGCCATGTATTTCATAGCAGCAGCAGCCATTGATTATCTCAAAATAATCTTCTTTGATTGTTGGTTGTTGTGTGTCATAACACCGGGTGAAGACGATCAATAGCCTAGCTAATTACCAAAGATGGTTACCAGATATCATTTGAAGTCGTGTGATCACTTTCCAAAGAAGATTATTTGACCCTATGCCTGGGTATCATGAATACCTCTTTATGATAAAACCAAATGTTTGTTCTTGTTCTAGGCACATATCAAGAACCCTACGCTTCTATGTGTTTTTGTTTCTGTCTTCTATTTCATGCAGTTATGTGATCTCCTATTAGTAGAATACTCAAAACCATAGTCAAAGGAATATGGAGAGATTATAAGAGATATAATTACATCCATAATTAACCTCCTTTAATTAAGGAATAGTGGTTACAATGACCATATTTAAAGGAAGTCATTTAATGTGATTGTAACTTACCATATGAAACGGTCAAACAATTACAAATCATCAAATTCATATTAATGAGTTATTCATTCATGAACATTCGGCTAACTCGGCTAACTCACTGAAGAATATACAAGTTGAAGGTTTATTACTGAAAAGACTCACCGATGAGTTAACCCTGAGGATACTTCCTTCCTCTGATGGATTACTCCCTGATGGTATCCTTCAGCTTACTCCTCAAAGAGTATCAAGCTGAAGCCATCAGACTGATGACCGTCCTTCAGTCCGGAGTTACTCATTGAAGAGTCAACTCAATGAAGATTATCAGTGACATGAATTCCTTATTAACCACTATCAGAGTTAGAGAGTTAGGGTGTTGAGTGACGTATGGGAGTACACTCCGTACCTCTAGTCTCTTAATCGGTATAAACTGAACCATAATTGAACTAAATTTCCAACATATATAATGTGTGTGGATTTTGGAATACCTGAATAGTAATTTCAATCATGAAATTTCCTTCGAATAATGTGTTGTCGGCCTTTTAAAAACCTTTTGGTCAATGGCAATTAGGATTTGCACTGCGAGTGCATTTCCTTAGGATTCTCAACACTAGAATTTAATCCAAGTTGGAACTCAAATTTCTTATTCCATACTACCTTCACGGAATCACATTCGCTTTTCGAGATATTGTATTCAATTTTGTTGTTGACATTTGATGTAGCTCTTTCAATAGCTTGTTAAGACAATTGCTTCAGCTTATAAGGCGAAGATACTATCTTAATCCGTTTGGACGATATCGTTAATGTAACATCGCACATTAACCTACTTGTTGAGAATTCCGTAAGCTAAGAACAAAATTTTCATTTATTGAAGATATTTAAGTATGTTCTTCATAGCAATCTAGAGTCCCAAATTCTGAGCTTGCTCGTGCCTATTCGCCATGCTTAATGCACACGAGATGTTAATAATAAATACAAGCTAATAAGCTATACGAGTATACGACTACTTCATATAATTCATGCATAAGCATTACGTCAATGGGTGGCCTTTTATGGACATTTTTAGTGTGGTTTTGATAAGCCAAACAACCATAATGCAGCCCACAAAAAAAAAGAAAAAAAGGCCCGTTACAGCATATAAGGTATAGAAAAGATGCGATTATATAGTAACCGACAATGTGAAGTATAAAAGGACTTGTCGACTGTTTTTTATTCAATCAATTACAAACCTAGCCACGATTTAGTATTTTCATTTATTTATTTTTTCGTTTTAGTTTAAAGCAAAGGATTCAATGACAGAGCCTCGCCTTGATATTCATGAAGAGATACTCGTAAGATTGCAAGTTAACGATCTCATCCGATGCAAAAGTGTATGCAAGTCATGGAATTCCTTAATCAAGAGTCCTCGTTTTGTTAAATCTCATCTTAACAACATTGTCAAAAAGAAAGTAGATAATAATGAAATTGGAGATACAAGGATCATTGCTTTAGGTGCTACTAGCATGTGTGATGATGATTGTCGATTTTATAGAAGACATGAATGCCAAGTTGTTGGTTCTTCTAATGGTCTTGTATGCATCTCTCGTTACGTTACTGAATTTTTAGTCGTTAATCCCTCAACTCGCAAGGTGAAACAACTAAGAAATCCTCTTGGAGAGTATAATTCTATGTCAGCATGTGTGTCGGGTTTTGGCTATGATTCATCCATAGATGATTACAAGGTTGTAATAGGTTTCCGGAATAGTAAGAAGCTTGTTTTTGCAGTGTTAACATTGAAATCAAACGTTTGGAGAGCAGTTGCTGTGGAATCAGGCTTTGATTATTTGTCCGGGAATGGTATCTTATGCAATGGGGCGATTCACTGGTATGCATTTTCAAATAACAATTTCGCAATTGTTTCTTTTGATTTATCCAAAGAGGTATTTAAAGAAATCCCACTACCAAAATTGGTTCGATCAAATTGGGATTTTACCTTGGGAACTATGAAAGACTGTCTATGCATCTTTGCTAGTCCAAATATAAACTTCAGGAAAAATGAGGATATTGAGATATGGGTAATGAGAAGCTACAATGTACAGGAATCTTGGGAAAGAAAGTTACCGCCACCTGGTTACAATACACAAAAAACAATGATGCATTACATTCCACAAGAGGGTTTCTTCAACCATCACGTTCATATATGGCTGTTAGAAGAAGGTATATGTGCCCCTGTATTGGTGCGAAGCATTGAACGCCCCCACCATGAACTTCGCCACTGTAATGCTCATATCAGGTTATCCACAAATTCGGAATGTAATTATAACTATGATCACCATGTATTCGTGAAGAGCCTTGTATCTCCCCATGGCATGGGTGATGGTGATGGTGATGGTGATGGTGATGGTGGCAATATCAATGATGTTTTTCCTGATGAGGACAAGATTAAGGAGCTAGCTGAAGAATACATGGAGCACTTGGAGCATGGCAAGAGGACCCGAATCAAGAACACGTAGCCCGGTCTTCTCTATGGCGTAGAGGGATTTCCATGCCGATGCCGTAGAAGCTACGTCTAATATATTATTTTATTATTAGGTTTCTTTACGGCGTAAATGCATTTTTCTCTCTATGCTGTAGAGCTCTCCAATAAAGATTTTTCAGACGTCAAAATTCTCTATGCCGTAGAAGGAAAACCTTCCCTACGCCACTACACCATAGAAGGAACACCCTCCTTGCACCGTAAAGAGGTCCATAGCTGAATATATCGATTATAGTCTGAGTCGTTTTTTACATTGTTTAGATTACTTTTTCCCCAAGTTTTACTTTCCTATATATATATATGGCTTGGTTTTCAATAATCTATAAAACTTGACTCTAATCTTAAATCCTCCTTGGATTTGTGACACGCTTCCGTTCTACTTCAATTCCTTAGATTCCTTGATCGAGTAGCTGAGTTTGATATTGTGGATAACTGGCGCTATGAACCTTGCTTCCTCTTTCCTTCTTTTTGTGGTTTAACTACTTTCACATTAAAATTCCAATCCATGATTCTGTTACGGATTTTTATTCCACTTGTTGACATATTATCTTGTGTTAAAGAAATTCTTTTCAGTAACTTCTGTATGATGGTTTCTTACGTGGTTGTAGCATATCATGTGTTAAGGTCAAATTTATATTGGTTCTTTAGTTATATATCTTAATTGTCAATGCTGTTATGTTTAGTCTACATTGCAGAGATGAACCAGAAATATTACCAGAGTTTGATCAGAAGCGATCTTTGACGTGTGCTTCAACACAACAAATGTGCTAAGCACACGAGTGGGACCCTCGGTTCCGTCAGTTGAGATTTGGAACACGAGAATACTGTTTGGATGATCACAGGATGAACTCGATGGTGCAAGTAAACAATAATGTTTTATGTCTTGGAATATTCAATGTGAAACGAACCCTAGGACTTCAGTTGTTATCGGAGGGTACTAACTAGAGAAAAGTCTTTAACTCGACCTTGCTACATCAAACTGAAATAAGATTCAGCTCGACTCTCTTGGGTAGAAAAATTACTTGTGCTAACTTCAACGTATACGTATAAAAAATGATTATCTGGAATGAATAAACGAAATATATCAGTAAAAAACATTATTGAAATTGAATATTTGGTGCAATGTCTCTATAAACTAATCGTGTAACATGACTAGTCGGCACTCCTATCATTCTCACGAAACAATATATTTGAATGTTGGATTCTTTTTATATTGAAACGTCTTCGTAATAGTTTATAAGCGTAACATTTTGTTTGGATAATGAAATAACGATGTGGAAAGTGAAAGAGCCAAAAAAACATTACAGTTTCATAAATCAATTGTATATAGAGTTGGATTGTTATTATTGTGGTGATATATTGTGTATGTAATCATGATAAAACAATCAGTTTATTTATTAAACAAAATTGACCAAAAAAGTGTTTGTGCGTCAACCTGACCCTCACCATACTAAAAACAGGTTAGTTTCAACAAATCAAGCTTTCTACTAACCACCATCTTATGACCTCGACTACAAACTGATAAATTCATGACATAAAATTCATGCTATAAAGAAACTACTGAATCATGAACTATAAATTATATCTTGTAACATAGTACAGCCTAGTCAACAAGTATCGGGTTACCAAAAAGAAGTGGAAAAGAGGATGTGGGTCTTACGCCTACAAGTGATTCTTACTTGATTGTTATCAAATCGTAAATGAGATATATCCTTTCCGGCCTGTGTGGCTGTAGTTATGAGTGTTTCCAGCTGCAACCTAACAAACAATTAAGTCAGACACAAGCTCATCAACAGAAGCACAATATTAGAGACACTGAAAACCAAGGTAGTCGAGGAATATGATAGTGCCTCATTCGCTATAGGTTAAAATTTCTAACCATTTATGGATAACAGATACTATATATCGTTACTCTAAGTGTACTTGAAAGTTCGCAACCTCCTTTATTGTTCTAGTAAAAAATCGTTGTTTGAAATGTAAAAAATGGACAAAAAGATATGATGTTGACTATAACCAGGCCGTTGTGACCGGCCTTAAACTCTTTTCCAAAAGTGGACAAAAAGATGTTGACTATAACCCAGCCATTCTGCCATTTGTACAAGTTCCATATTAAGTCGAACCATATTTCATGCATTTCCGGAACTCCTTAATTTACATAAAGATTTTGGGACATTAGTTTTACGTTTAAAGAAACACTGTACATGAAAAATGGACACTGAGGTTATTTAAGCATCCCAAGAAGCTAATGCTGAAAGAGTGGAAAGGTTATATTACATCTAATATGACATATGAAGTGTAATCTAATTGCACGCTACCTCATTAGCGTTTAGGATGACTCATGAGAACTTTTCCCAAACTGACATATTTACATTTAAATCTAGAGTTAAGTACATAAATCGTCCTTGTGGTTGTCTCGAAATTGCAACTTTCGTCATAAAAGTCCCGAAATTACACCAGTCGTCCCTGTAATTGTCCATTTTGCGTTGACCGGTCCTTTGACCATAACTCCATCTGTTTTTTCGTTATCTTTTTCTCTCGTCAGGGGTATTTTCGGCAGATCACAATAATTGCCACCTCAAGGACTAACAGTGTTACCATATAACTCCCACATATGATCTCCCGCCAAATCCCACTCCTTATAACTCCCTCGATACATCGCCCAATTCCCACTTCACCCAATCCAAAACTACTACCAAGAACCCTAACCTCTAAGATCAATGGACTTATGTTTTTGTGGGCTTCCGGCAGTCACCCCGAACATCCTGGACTGATACTAATCCAGGTCGCAGGTTCCTTGGCTGCCCAAAGATTGAAGGCCAACATTGTATTTATTTTCAATGGTTGGATCCTCCTATGTGTCAAAGAGCTATGTTGATAATACCGGGTTTATTGAGGGCGAGGAATAGGATGGAAGCTAACATGATGATGCTTGTGCAAGCAAATAGGAACTTGAAGAAGTATTTGATTTTGAGTTGGGTGGCATTTGCCATGTTCCTACTTTTATCTTAGGTTTAGTGGTTATGTGTTGGTGTACTTTGATGGAAGTTCTAGTATGATGATGTAGGTTTATGTCTATGATCTTAGATGATCTTGTTTGTTGTTGTCTGATGTTGTTTATGTAAGAACCAACGGTTTTGGCATATTAGTAATGGAAATTGGTCTCTATTATATACATTGTATTGTTTAGCATTTGGTTTTGTTCAATGGTTTTGTAAGAACCCTGTTTGACTTTAGAAGTCAAACTCAGTAACAATAGCAACACAATGTACACTCTTAACAACAGTTGAATTTAGAAGGTCTAAACATAAATTTAATACTTGTAACAAAACATAGAGTCAAACAGAATACTTCTAACCAAACACAAACCAAACATAGTGTCAGCCAAACACAGAGTTATTACATGACAACTAGAGTTATAATCCTAATTACATGAAAGTAAACATAATTCATATTGTTCAAAGATCCACAAGTTTCCTTTTTTTGCTATGCTTTGTGCTACACTGGGTTGACTTGAGGCCTTCCTTGCATCAGCAGCTTGACCAGAGACCTTTCTTGCACCAGCAGCTTGACCAGATACATTTGTTGCACCAGCAGCTTGACTAGAGACCTTCCTTGCACCAGCAGCTTGACCAGATACAATTGTTGCACCAGCAGCTTCACTAGAGACCTTCCTTACACCAGCTTGACTAGAACCACCACCTTGACCCCTGCATCCTTTTCTGTTATGACCTACATTGCCACATTGACCATAACTGACTGACTTAACCATTCTTAGAAAGCGTGCCTGATGAAGCACTTTGACTTGCAATCTTATCATTTGACTTCTTCCTCTTCTTTGGTGGCCTGCCAATCTGGGGTTTGTACAAAGGTAGTATTATGACTGTTCTAGACTCAACTACTGGCCATATATCCCTTCCATTACATGGGTTGACCTTGAATGAGTATACATGTACCTATGTTTCAAGTATGTAAGCAGCATGAACCCATTGTTCATGTATACCAACTCTCATTGAATTCTCAGACATGTTGTATATTACAGCCACAACATGTTTACATGGTATTCCAGTCAGCTCCCACTTCCTACTAGAACAAACCCTTCTATCCATGTTAACACCATACTGATCCTTGTAAGGCCCAGTTACTTGATATAAAAAACCTCCATTCCATTGAACATTGTACTCAGTAGCCTTTTTTTATAGCATCAAACATTTTTGTCACTGAAAGAGTAAGTGGTCTAACAGTCTTAGCTATCACTTTCTGAACTACCACAATCCTCTTCATCAAGTACTCTCTGATATATTCCAAACAAGTAATGATGGGTTGATCTCTGCCATCAACTAACTGCCTATTGAACACCTCACAGATGTTGTTTATTAGTAGATCACATTTGACTCTGCCTGTTAAACAAATGACACACTATATCAGCATATGACCGATTATTAATATGGTTTTGTCCATTGTGAGTTATTTAATTACCTGAAAAATGGGCTTTGCTCCATTGTTCTAATGGAATCTTCATCAACCAATCATAAGCATCAGAGTTGAATGACTTGAGCTCACCCATCTTTTTCTTGAATTCACCTTCAGAAGTGGCGTTGGCTGCATTCCAGAGCATCTCCTTATACACGCCTCCTTTAAACTGTGACTTCATATTCTCATGAATATGCCTAACACAGTACCTGTGTTCAGTACATCGAAACACACTTGCAATGGCTTGTATAAGTCCCATTGTGGACAGTAAAGATTAAGGATGGGATTAAGGACTATTACCTTTGTAAGTTTTAAATAAAAACACTTAACAATATATACAATAAAATGTGTACTTTTGCCTATGAGATATATAAAGTGTAGTTGAAGTGGCTTCCTATACCAGATCCTCCCACAAGTTAAGTTCAAAAACCAACACCAATATGCCTTACTTTCTGCTTCAACTATAGCATATGCTACTAGATAAATTTCCTTATTTGCATCAACAAGAACTGCCGTTAGTATTTGACCAGGCCAAGGACCTGACATGAAGCATCCATCTAATCTTAAGATTTCTCTACTCAACAAAGATTTTAACCTTATTGAGAGCTCCATAACACACATACACCTTCTAAAGTTCTTGTTAAGGAGACTATGGATTGGTTTTGTTGTACATCAATCCGGACAGTTGTGCCTGGATTTTGATTGATCAATTCTTGGGCATATTCTCTAAGCAGTGAATACTGCTCTCTGTAACTACCTGTCATAATATCAGATGCAATTCTCTTTGCCCTAAAAGCTTTCATCTTTGAGACCCCCACCTCAAATTGTTTCTGCTTTGTTCTTAGCTACCCTCATAGGAATTTTGGATTAGTAGCGAGTGATTTGATAACATGATCTGCAAGAAACCTAGATGCACAAGCTTTGATTGCTCTTGATTGTATGCAGGTATGATCTTCAATTAATGTTCTTACTTCCCATCTGCATTCTTTAGTGTATGTAATAAGCATTGTCCAAGGGCATGAGTTTTTGTCTACTTTTTTGGTGTATTGAACTTTTTACCCTTCCCCTCCACTGTTTAGTCTTTACCCAAAATATTTTGCTTCCCACTATTGATGTTCTCTCTAATGGCTGGACCACCTTTTGTTTGAGAAATACATTTTTATCCGTATTATTATCAATAGCAACATAAGGGACCAATGCTGGAATTTTACCTTGACATCTAACTCTCACTCTTTCATTATCATTTTTTACTAGTATTAGCTGTCTTCTAGTCTCAACTGAATGTTTCTTAAAAAAAAAAAAAATAAAAACTCCTTTTTTTTCCTTTCACAAGTTCCTACTAGCAATTGCTGCCCTAAGTAGAAGTAATACTTATTAGGACTCTTGTTTTTTTGCTTGCCTATTCTTCTTAATTCCCTATGTTGCATTCTTCTTTCAGAATCAATTCCATCATCTAAGTCACTACAAAATGAGTCATAGTCAATGACATCTAGATCATCATCTTGAACATCAACACCACCATGCTTGTATCATGTTTAGGGTCTGCAGTGAATCTAAAATTATTCATATTCACATGAACTTCTTCAATTATATGCTCATCATCATCAAACACATCATCATGCTTTGGATCATAATCCAAATCCTCTGAATCACTATCCATTGTATAATCTCCTTCTGTGTTACTCTCTTCTTCTGATTCATTATCTGCATCAACCTCCACTTCTTTAAACTTTCTAACATGACCAACCCCTTCTGTCTCAAATAGAATCCCCAATTCAAGCACATCATCGACTGTAGAACTGTTACCGACATGAACTACCATATGCTTCTCAGTGATCTCTTTCCAGTACTTCTCAGTCCTAGTGCTCTTCATTCTAAGTGATCTCATTCCAGTTATCTGCCTTCTTAATGTGTGCATGTCAACCTATTAGAGTCATCAAGTTCTTCGAAAGGATCTTTAGCACACTCTACTAGAATTGGTGCTTCCACATAACTAGAAGGCTGTTTTTTGACAAATTTCTCGTTACTTCACCAATGCTTAATGACTTAGAGCTAACTTGTTCCCACTCTTTTGTCAAATTCCTATGACACATAGGTGTTAAAGTCATCAATTTCTATAGGACCTTTTTTAAGTGATTAACTGCTATTGAAACTCCCTTCTTAGGTGTAACAAAGATACTACTTCCATGTTTAACATACACCAAAATGATCTTATAGTCCTTAACATACTTTGACATCTCTAACACATCAGCATCAACATTCAAAGTGTGCAGACCATAATCTAAGCCTAAACTTGATATCAAAAAATGGCAGTACATTAAGTCTTCTACACCATAACCAAGTTTAACTACCATATCTTTAAGGTCATGTAACAAAACTCATCAATGTCAACAACATAAACTGATGATACCTATCCACCAATGTAAGACCTACTAGGTGTTGGTGTAAGCCACCCACCATGGTGGATTTCCAATGTCAGTGACTTAGGGGTACGACCTGCAATTATAACCACTTAATATTAACAACAATTGTACCATAATCACAATTATAAGTAACACGACGCCGGAATTTCAATGTTCTTACCATTTTGTGCAGCTTTATGAGTCTTTGAGCTATCTTTAGGCTCAATCAAATCAACACTTAACTTCACCATGATCAGACTATGAAGAACAACCACAGGGATTGCATGTGTGAGAGAAGATGGAGGGACGAAGAATGAAACAAAAAAGTAAAAGAGTTGAATTAAATAGAAGTTAGGTGGATATTTAATGGAGAAGCACTTGATCTGCCGAAAATACCCCTGACGAGAGAAAAAGAAAACCAAAAAACGGATGGAGTTATGGTGAAAGGACCGGTCAACTCAAAATGGACAACTACTGGGACAAATGACGACTCGTGTAATTTCGGGAATTTCAAGATGAAAGTTGCATTTTCGGGACAACCACAAGGACGATTTATGTACTTAACTCTTAAATCTAAATGGCTCAAAATATACCACCTTGGAATCTTTTTATACTTGCAGGAGTTTATCTACTTGAACAAGCCAGCTAACTTTAGCTAATGATCCAGCAGCCTGTTTTGATAATTTTCTTGAGTTTCAATACCAACTTGTTCAAGCCATAGTCGACATTATATCAGTCAAAGCAGCAACTGAAAAAATAAGAAAGAAGAAACAACCCCCCAAAACTCAACAGAAGTCAATAATCCAGACTCCAAGTATACTTCCAAGAGAAAATCCACTCTGCACAAATCTGTTTCTTCATTTACTGAAAAAAGTCTACAACAGTCAAGAGTTTTAGGAAAGCACACAAGATCATCAGGAGTTGACCAAAACGGTAAAACAGGAAGCCTGAATGACACTATTAAACTAGGGCAACAGATAGCAATAGAGGCACGAAACTGGTTTATGGAGTTGCTGGATAAGCATTTGGAAAATGGTACGAGAAACTCGAAACCGGATGCTAAAAAGGTTCCTCATTCGCTTATAGTGAAGGTTTTGAATTGGGTAGAAAGTAACCAATGTGATTCTAGAAACAATAGAGTGCATCCAAAAGCAATAGATATGTAAGGAAGTGGAGGATTAAGGCTAAAAGTTTGTGAATATTTGTATAGATTGATCGTGTCAATTCTTTTTGAAACAATATGAAACGTGTTTTTTTGTATAAAGGTTATATGCTCATTTCACTTGTTTTGTAAAGCAACTCGAGATCACATATATCTGGTTAAATTTTGATTTAAGTCTATCTTTCAGTTAGGTTTATAACGATAATTATCTTACCTGCGTGCTGTGGTGAACTTGAAAATATATATTTCTAGATGCAGTATTGAAAGAGTTCATAGTTTTCTATCAATCTCAAGTCTAACATTAATTGTATTCTTTAAGATTCAAGAATCAAGACAGTTATCAAACGAATTCATGTAACTTTGATAATCTAAATTCACATGAAACATAATTTATATGCGCCTAACCATCTCAAATTTGAGTTAGAGTTTTCTCGAGTTTGTACGAAACACACGAACTATGACCTTAAGAAAAATGTTATATCATGCTCGAAACCAATTTTTTTATGCTCTAAAAAGTATTACTAGTACTAGACTAGTACCCGTGCTATGCAACATGATTTTATAGCTGCATATAGTTTTAGTGATAAAAAAAGTTTATGGGCTATAAACGATAAATATTAAAAGTTTGAGTATTTAAGGATTAAACATAATGTTTTGAAACCCGGTTCAACCGGTTGAGCCAATTCCGGTTGAAAAAAAGGGTCAAATTAAACCGGGTTTTATATTTTCGAAACCCGGTTAGACTCGTCGGGTTTGAAGTGACCCGGGTGGTCGAACCGGTTGAACCGGTAACCTAGTTACTCGACCGGGTCGATTAGAGACCCTGTGTTTTGCAACCGTGACTTCCTACATGTGTGTTTAATCACATTTCAATTTCAAGAATAGTTTCAACCAATGTTTTAAAACTCGGGTTGACCCGGCCGGTCCAACTGGTTGAACCCTGAACCGGCTCGGAGATCGGGCTGGATTTGACTGGGTTTTTGCTTGTTTGAGAACCGGACTGAAGCATTCGTTTTTTGTTGACCCGGGTCGACCCGGTTTGATAAACCCGGTCGGGTCATGACTTTTTATCAAAAAATATAACAAATACTTTTTTTCTCATCGATTTTTTTAATTTTAATTGACAAGTTAAAGTGGTGATGACTATCGTTAGTTAAAATGTTTTAAATGAGTAAATTGAGTTATAAACTATGTTAGAAACACCAGCTAAGTTATAATATAGATTGTTATAACTTAGATTCATAAGTTGATTGTTGTTGTAAATATTTAATACTAGTATATTATAATAGTTATAGAACTTAAAAACGAAGCTTATCGGTAGAGTCTTAATATTTTTTATTGGTTCAATCGAATGAAGAAAATTATTCGGATAAATTATGAGATCATGCAACATTACATATTAAATATAGAAAAAAGTATACATATGTATAAAATCGGTGCGACCCGACGGTTCAACCGGTGACCCGGTGATTAAACCGTGTCGATTAAAAAACCTCGTTTTAAAAATTGGTTTCAAATTCCAAAAATAGTTTCAACATTTCACTTTCAAGAATTGAACCTTTTTCCATTATGTAGAGATAGAGATAATTTGTTCATCAATGGGTGACCTTAATAAAACCTATTTTACTAATGTGCTTTAGGGGTGTGCATAAAAACCGAAAAATCCAAAAAAATCGAAAACCAAAACCGAACCGAACCGAATACAACCGAACCGAACTAATAACCGAACCGAACCGAACTACTAATTCGGTTCTCGGTTTGGATATGGTTTGGCAATCAAAACCGAAAACTGAACCGAAAACCGAATTCAATATAAATATATATATATATTTATATAGAGTAAGGATCAAATAATTAGATAAATTATAATAAGAACAATAAGAAGAAATCCTTGCCAATCATTTCAAAATACTACTTAAGGGCATTATTGACCAAATTAATAGTTATCTCTCACTCTTTTTTGTATAACCTGAATAATAGGTGTTATTCATTTATAAGTTCTTCGATCATCAAAATGAAGAATACTGACCACCTCCGTATTAATAATGCGTCATACATAATTAAGCATATTCCAATAAATCAAAAGTTTATAAATATAGTCATGCATCTGGATGCATAATGTAATTTCTACCTTTGAATTTTAAATAAATGCATCTACAATCTCTAAGCATCTAATCCATTTAAGTTAACACCTATTAAAATAATCATTAAAAACATATAGATGCACGTGAAAAATTGTTACATCTTTCTTAATCATTTTTTAGAACATAATTTAATGGAAGAAAAATTAAAGACGTGTGAATGTATAGTAATAAAGATGCATGAGTATATGAATTTTAACGTATGATGGATGCATACTAATAAAGATGCAAGAATATACGCAGCGTTCATGTTTCGAAGTCAATCATGTTTATGCAGTCGTTTAATAAGATGGCTAACAAATTTATCCTTAGAGATGATCACATGCATCAATCAATGATATTGGAGGATTACAAATGTTGACTGGTTCTTTGTGATAAGGAATAACTGAATTTTATTTTACGCTTTCGCCCTTATTTGTGTAATTAAATATGGCTAATTTTCTAATCTAACTCTATACTATAGAGCAAACGTTTGACCGAAGTTTGACCCCTTTGCTACAGTAACATTTTTTTGGGCTCCCACTTTGGTCCAATTTATTGGGCTGCGACTTTGGGCCGGCACAATTTAAAAAAAAAAAAAACTTTGTTGGCACAAAATATTACTCTTATATACAATTTACAAATGGTCGGTGGCACTATAGCTGCTACAGTACCGGCCCAAAATCTGGCCCAAAGTAAAAAAAATAAAAAATTTACAAAACGGACCCTCAACTTTTAATTGTTTACGACTTTTTTACATAAACTTAAAAAAAAAAAAAAAAAACCCCAAGTTTCTTTTATTCGCCCCCGCCGCAACGCGCGGGTTAAATTCCAAGTTGTTATGGCTAATTCTAGAATTGACCCAAAAATAAAACCATGATCAAATGCTTGTAAAAAAAAACTCACTTCGTTATTTGCCTCATACGATTTATGCAATTTATGTGACTATTGACAAATGTACATTAGAGTAAAATATTGATTCTATCCACGTTATTTGAGCCTTTCTCAAATATCCAGTTTAAAAACTTTAATTCTTGCTCTAAAACAGGCTCAAGATTCTTTTGTGGAGCTAATACAATCTCATGCTTTATTCAAAGTTACACAAAATATGCATAGTTCTGTCTTCAA
>BQNB010034319.1:0-51688 GCA_026074375.1 Tanacetum coccineum
AGACCACTTACCTTCAATAATGATAAAATTATCATCACACCACAAGTTAGTTTTAACAAAAAGGGAGGTATCCCACATCAAAATGAGACCTCCAGAACAGCCTCGAGACATGATGCACGCAAAATCAAAAGAAAAGTTTCCCCACATAGTTTTCAATCGAAATAATTCTATTCGAGTCATCTTAGATTCTTGAACATTGAGAAAGTGAATATTATGCTTGAAACACAACCCTTTTACCCATATACGTTTCTTGTGCTTCTGCGATCCTCTTATATTAATTGATAAGATATTTTTTATAATTTAAACGGTGATGCTTTTATAAATAAACATCATTAATTAGAATGGTCAATATTTATATAATCGACCGATACGAATGAATAGTAATACGCTAGAAGATAGACGTAAGGGATCAAAATTAAACCAAGTATTATATATAAACTATATAATACAATAATGATAATTGGAAAAGTAAGTAAGGATCGGGGAATACGCGCGCGGATATCGGATAAGCGATGAAGGATTCTGCATTTTGAAAATGAAAGAAAAGAAAATCTTTAAAAAATTTGGTTATAGACTAGGTTTTGAAAATGACCCAGTTCCCTATAACCTTGGCTCTTGATACCAATCTGAAACACCCCCAAAATCTGGTAGCAGCGGAATGGTAACATTGGGGTGCCACGTCATAGTACAACAAACAAGATATAGGAAACGACCTCAAAGAGACGTTTTTAAATAAGTAACATTCGATGCGTTATAAAATATCAGAGTTTTCACATTAGGTCCCACATATTTAAAAGCATCATAAACCTTCAACATACATTTGTAACACAAAATCTTCACGATTTTAAAAGATGACATAAGTTTTCAAAAGTTAAAGAGTGCATCGAATTTAAAGAAAACACAGAATCCATCTTCACGATATCCCCGCAGCTCCCATCCAAACTTCATACCTTAGGACCTGAAATTAAACATGCTAAAAGTCAACACAAAGGTTGAGTGAATTCATAGGTTTATCGGTAAAAGAGTGGACCACAAGATTTAAGTAACGGTAGACTATGAAGCAAATTCAGTAGTCCAAAACATGTATTATTGCACTAAGCTCATGACCCCGAAACCTTAACTTTCAGTGCCCCAAATTAAATATAGGGTGTTTGCCAAACAACCTACAAGTTTCTCTAAATGTTAAATGCACCATGGCCAACTTGTGACCAGAAATTCCAGGTGGGGATTGTTAGTCCCGATAGATCTATCCACAATACTAGGGCTCGCTATATTAGCAATTGACGGTTCATGATTTGGTAGGGACTTAGATATCAATGCGGTAACTTAGGCAATAATATTCAGGCAATAATCTGGATATCATACAATTTAAAACACTTGTGTCCAAAAGTAAAACAAACATGTAATTTCACCCCGTAGAATTTGTAAAACAAGTAGATAGAAAAGGGGCTATGAACTCACCTCAAGTGAAAGAACAGATAATGTATATTAAATGAGTAAACACGTCACGTAAACCGAATGCAACCTAATTAAATATAGGTCGTATGAGTACAATGTATTTAATATCATGCGGCATCACAAGTTATAGCGTTACATCACCACCTAAACTCTTTGTTTAGTTTATAAAATTAAACAATATAAATTTGTATCTTGAAAATTAAATGTCTACGTATTTGTATTTGTATTTGTAAAATAGTATACTTGTCCAATAATTTAGTTATTCGCCAAAACACTCGATTTAATGTTTTTATTACTTACATAATGTTACCGTATAAATAGTTCGATCGTCGTGTAAAATAATATTTATAGTGTTAAGACTTGTATAGATATTATATAAGTGATTCTAAAATGTTTCGTAATTTTTTATAAAAAAAAGAACCAACACTATTCATGTCAGGAAAAGTGTCTAGTTTACAAACTAACATCCAAAAATTATGAAAATCGGCAGGTTTATGTAAAATGTCGTTCCGAACGACTTTGTAGTTTTACACTTCGGCTCAATCAGACCCGAAGGCCCTCGAAAGTGAGCTTCAGCAGCTGCTGAAGCGTACACAGTTTCACAACTTTTGTATATAAAATGTCGAATCTTTGAAACGTCGTATCTTACTCGTTTTAACTCCGTTTTTAGCGTTCTTTATATGCACGGATTCGTGACGAGGTGAACTATGTTTATAAAACATCCATTGTTATTTTAAATGGCTGTGTCGAAATCAGTAATTCAAAATGAGTTTTATAAAAACACTTTGTCATTTAATTATCCTAATCTCGTAACTAGCATAACTTCTTCGTTTAAACCTTGACAAAAATATACCCAAGCTTCCAATATAGACCATCACCTTAGATAACTTGTATGGTTGCTAAAAAAAGTTTTATGAATTGTTTTTGGTGTTTAAGGTGGGACGTGGGGTGGGAGAGCACAAGAAGGAATTGTGTGAAGTTTTTTAAGTGTAGAATGAAGTGAAGTCTTGGTGCATGCATAAATACTACAAGAGCTAGTGAAATGCACTATTGCAAGTCCAACTTAGCTAGGAATGAGGGGGAGGGGGCTGGTTTAAACACAAAGAGGGATTTAGGGGAATAGTGGTCAAGATTACTAGTCATGGTACTAGTTGAAGTCTTAGTTTTAAAGTTTGTGTGCTACTTGTCTCTATGGTCCTTGTGTTGGCTGAATTTTAGGGAAAACAAGGGACCAAGTGTTGTAGTCTTGAGATCTTATGAATAATTACTAGTAGTACACGTATATATATTGTCTAGTTTAAACCATGGAGTGTATATGTGTTACTAGTGATAGACTTTGAATTCTACTCTTGCATTTCTTAAGTGTTTTGGGCAATTAAGAGAAAGTGGTTAAAGTTTTATAATACTTTTGGGTATTGGGTATAATAGTGGGTATTTGTTGAAGCGTAGATAAATTTTGGTTCTTCCGGGTATGCCTAAATGTATTTATCGTGAAACGTAAACACTTTACGTACTAAATAAAAATAAAATATAAAAAGCTAATTATTACTTTCGTAAATATAATATATTGCTTGCTTGACGTAAACTTTAATTTGTTTGGTGCCCGATTACGTTGAATGATAATTATTAGCTTACGCTATTTAACTATATGATAAAAATTAAAAGTAAACGCGTACGAGATTAAAATAAATAGCGAAATATATGACGTCGTAAATGACCTGAAAACATAAGATGTTATAGTCTTCCCCCGTTAAAGGAGCCTTGTCCTCAAGGCTTAAGACACGGCACTTGACGACGGTACGGGTTTAGAGAAGATATGCGGATACTTCCTTTGAAATTGGTCCTCACACTCCCATGTGTACTCAGGACCTTGCCGAGAGTTCCAACGAACTTTGACTAATGGGATTCTTCGTCGCTTTAGCTTTTTCACATCTCGTTCCACGATCTCAATAGGCTCTTCGACAAAACGCAGATTTTCATCAATCTCGATCTCTTTCAAAGGTACTTGCACATCTGACTCAGCCAAGCACTTCTTAAGGTTCGACACATGAAACGTGTCGTGGATACAGCTCAGGGTAACTTCAGCCGATAAGCTACCGGTCCAACACACTCTACTATTTCAAACGGTCCCACATATCGTGGTGCTAGCTTTCCTTTCTTACCAAATCGTACCACTCCCTTCCATGGAGATACCTTAAGTAACACTCGGTCTCCAACTTTGAATTCAAGAGGCTTATGCCTCTTATCAGCATAGCTTTTCTGGTGACTCCTTGCCGTTTTCAACCTTTCCTTAATCTGAATAATCTTTTCTGTCGTTTCTTGCACAATTTCGGGCCCAATAAGCTGAATTTCTCCCACTTCAGTCCATATCACGAGGGATCTACACTTCCGCCCGTACAGAGCCTCGAATGGTGCACACTTAATGCTCATATGGTAACTGTTATTATAAGAAAACTCAACCAACGGGAGATGAGTATCCCAACTACCACCAAAATCTATAACACAAGCTCGAAGCATATCCTCCAGCGTCTGAATAGTACGCTCACTCTGACCGTCGGTCTCAGGGTGGTAAGCCGTACTCATGTGTAGTTTTGTACCTAACGCCTTCTGAAGAGCTTGCCATAAGTGTGACGCGAATGGACCATCACTGTCTGAAATGATTGACACCGGCACACCATGTCTTGCTACAATCTCGTTGATATAAATCCTTGCCAGCTTCTCCGTTTTGTAATCTTCACAAATGGGCAAGAAGTGAGCCGACTTGGTCAATCTATCCACTATGACCCAAATCGCATCATACCTACTGCTGCTTCTAGGAAACTTTGTGACTAAATCCATTGTTATCTTCTCCCATTTCCACTCAGGAATTTCTGGTTGCTGAAGTAACATGACGGGTTTTTGATGTTCGGGCTTTAATCTTGAGCACGTAAGACACATGCTAACGTCACTCAGCAAATGTATCTCTTAATTACAAGGCCACCATATACAAGTCATCTCTGATCCATTGTACATAATCTAATCCGCTCCCGGTCTGGATTGAATATCTAGTAGTATGGCTTCCATGCATGATCAATTTCCTTACACCACCAACTGATGGAATCCAGATACGATCGAAGAAGTAAATTCCACCATCATCTCGTCGCTCAAAGTGTGTTTCCAATCCTCTTAGCCATTCAGCCGGGGATTTGAGATCCTTGAAAGCTTCGCCCTATGCTTCTAAAATCTTAGTCTTAAGTCCAGAATGGATAGTAATACTCATGGCTAGGTGCAAAAAACTCTGAAGTGCCCACGCCAACCTCCTGAAAAAGGGAGGGCTTTACCTGATTTGAGTCTGTGTGGCGGTGGGTTCAAACCCCGTGGATTAGTCAGCCTAAAGAGCGGAAACCATGGTTTAAAAAAAACGTTTGTAGTTATAACTTCTACGTAGACAACGTAACATAAAGCTGACCATGCGAGAAATCTTTTTCAATAACATTTTGATTATTTTACGTTTTATGTATAAACGTCACAGGAAACACTTAGCCACAATATCACAATTATAACTGTTTGCCGCTGAAAAATCCTCATTGTTATGCACATGTACTCGTCTAGTCATACTAATTAAGTTTTTCGTTTTTATTTTTTGATTAACTAAAATTTTAGAGCTATGAACAATAATAGAGTAGACACGGATTACATCAGATGTTTTATGTTTTGGAGAATAGTTTTGGAGAATTTCATTTTTCAAAGGGTCTTTGTAAAACGTAACTTTTTATGTTTTACCAAATTAGTTTCGGTGTATGCTATTTTTTTTCGTTTGTTTGAGGCATTGTACTCAACATTAGTCGCTACGAGAAAAGTTCCATAAGGAACATGGTCAAAAAAAAGAACAAACCGCTTCATCTTATCCATCCATTTTATTTTCATCTAATGGTTTAGATTAATTCTTATTTTAATTTAATTAAAAAATCCACTTTCACTTTATTTTTTAAAAATTAAATATCTCACAAACCGTTAATCGTTACGCAAAACGAAACATACCATCGCGACGAGAATTAAATCATCTTTCTATAGAGGGGCACTTCTATATACTTTCGACGAACTTTTTTTTTTCGGTTTTTTTCTCAGCCACGTCTGGAAAAATCTCTTGTGAATTTCATAAAAATCACGATGTGATTATGATACAAATCTCATTGATTTTTCAGACGCGATTGAAAAAAAAATTCGAAAAAAGATTCGTCGAAATTAAATGAAGTGCCCTCTATATAAAAGAAAAGATAAAAAAATACTCCGTTGTTACACTTTCGACGAACTTTTTTTCTGATTTTTTTTCAATCTCGTCGAAAAATCACATGAGAAATATTATGTAAATCACAATCCCACATATGATTTCATAAAACACATGTATTTGTGATACAAATCTCATGTGATATTTTTAAGACGGATTGAAAAAAAAATTCAAAAAAAGTCGTAAAAAAAAATCACATCTAAAAAATCACCGTCTGAAAAAATCACATGAGATTTGTATCACAATCTCATGTGATTTCATAAAATACACATGTGAATTTTTGTATACAAATCTCATGTGATTTCTTTCATACGTGATTGAAAAAAAAAATCTAAAAAGAGTTCGTCGAAAAGTATATAGAATTGCCCCCTATAGAAAGATAAAAAATTACTGTTGCGATACATTCGATGAACTTTTTTCCCTTTTTTTCAATCAAGTCTGAAAAATTCACATGAAGATTTGTATCACAATCTCATTTAATTTCAAAAAATCCATGAGATTTTTTCTGACCGTATTGAAAAAAAAAACCAAAAAAAGTTCTCGAAAGTATAAATCCATCCCCCTATAGAAAGATAAAAAAATAACTCGTCCGATTGGGTGGGGGTGGTGTATTTTTTCGTTTAACGATTTATCGTTTGCTAGATATTTAAGTTTTAAGAAAAAGGTGGGAAATTGGATGATGAAAAAATGAGTGGTTAGGATTAACCCATTTGTTTTTTGAGGATCTCAACTCTATCGGGCTAATGGTCTGAAAATGCATCGAACGTGTCACGTTTTTCTTTTGTAAGCTATGAACTTTTCATTTTTCTTTTGTATGCCTACACTTTGTTAATCTTCGTATTGTAGTCATGATTAACAAAAAAGCTGACGTGACAATATTTAAAAAAAAGATACCATTATCTATCTTCCCCTTTTACCTTTTAACTTAATTTTTTAACAAAATCACCCCCTTTACCCCTTTATTTTCCTTATACTCATTCATAACACACTAATTATTTTCCCCCTAAATTCCCTAACGATCGAAAATCAAATAAACCCTAATCATGCCATCTTGGACTTCATCCGAATCCCGGGTAATTAGTGGTATGGTTGACTTCTTTTGTAAATGTAATCGTCAATTAACAGTACAAACGACAAAAATAAGGAAGAATACGGGTAAGCGATTTGTAACATGCTTAAGATGCAATGTTTATGATTTTTTAGATGATGATCTTCCAAGTGAATACTACAAAGAGTTGTTGTATGGGATGTTGCAAAAGCATAAAGAATTGAAGAAGCATGTGGATTATGAACAATTGATTAATGTTCTTGCTATGGATAAGTCGAGTACAACAATTGGGGTGCTACGTCAAAGTACAACAATCAAGATATAGGAAACGACCTAAAAATGGCGTTTTTAAACAAGAACATTCGATGCATTATAGCAAAATCAGAGTTTAATACATGAGTCCCATAAGTTTTGAAAAGAAAGAATACAACATAAGTTTCTTTAAACAAGCTTAAATAAATCCAAAAGACCGACATAAGTTCTTATAATAAAGATGCATCGAATTTAATTAAAACACAGAAACCGTCTTTCATCGATATCCATCACGGCCACCCATCCAAGCTATATCTGAGGACCTGAAATATAAACAAGCTAAAGGTCAACACAAAGGTTAGTGAATTCATAGGTTTATAAGTAAAAGTGTGGACCACAAGTTTTAAGTAGTGGGGGACTAAGTATATATTCCGAAGTCCAAAAACATGTATTATTGCACTAAGCTCATGACCCCGAAGCCTTAACTGTTTTTGCCCCAAGTTGGTAGGGTGTCTGCCAAAACAACCTACAAGTTGAGACTCAATTTAAATCACCATGTCAACTTGTAACCAGAAATTCAAGGTGGGGATTGTCAGTCCCGATAGAATTCTAACCACAACTCTAGGCACACAATAGTGGTAATTGTCTTTCATGAATGGTAGACTTAGATGCACCAGTGGATAACTTAATGCAATAATATGCAGTTAATAATCTTGTTGGGTGGGGGGGGGGGGTGTGGGCGGGGGGGGGGGGGGGGGGGGGGGGGGGGGGGGGGGGGGGGGGGGGGGGGTGGGGGGGGGTGGGGGGGGGGTGTGGAGGTGGGTGGGGGATGGGGGGTGTGGGAGTGTGTGGGGGGGGGGGGGCTGGATAGCATACAGTTTTTTAAAACAAAACACTTTTTTCCGTAGTAAAACAAGCAAGTAATTCCACCCCGTTGAGTTTATAAAACAAGGAGAATAGAAATTAGGGGCTATGAACTCACCTTAGGAGTGAAGTGATGAAATAATCAGGTAAATGGCAGAAAACGTATCACGGAAATATCCGAAAGCAACCTAAGTAAATATGGGTCGTATCAGTACTCAAGTACATCGTCTAATGACTACCATGTACAATCCTATATAGGTTATCATCATACTATCGAGTTCGGCTATCATATTTAAGAGGTCAAGACATGACTACGAGGAGCTAGATACTTTAAATCGTAGAATCCAACCAACTCCGTCGATACCCATCCAAAGAGGCCTCATTAAAGAAATTCCTAGTAATTATAGCACTCGATAACTAACAACATATATAATACTATATATCTATTATCACCATCAATTTGTTTAAGTGAAAACGTGATTATAAAGTAAAAGTATTTATAATCACGCCTTAGATAAAAATGAAATAACATTGTCGTTTAAGTCCGTTTCTCCGACGTTTCTTACGCCCACGCTTTCGTATTAAGACGAGTGATCATAAAATCACATTTTTAGGTTTTTGAGATTCTGTGATGAATAGTGTTTTTACTGTTCATAACAGCTATATAATCGTTTATTACTTTTATATAACGTAAACTATAAGTCCTCGACATATCGATGAATTTGATTTGAAAAATGAAACATCATTGTCCGAATGTGATGAAGAGGAACAAAACGTTTTATACTTTATTAATTTATTTCCCTTTAACGTAATTTATCCTGATGATTTAAAATCAGATACGGACAACAATAATAAAATCGATTTTGAGCGACCTTCGGGGGATATGTCTATCACACCAATACCTGATGTAATAAATGTCAATGCACAAGGGTCAGATATACTTTCAGAAACAAGTCATGATACATCTTATAAATTTTTCAAAACTGAAACTTTTATCAAGAAGCTAAATGTTAATATCATGGCTTGTAATTATCTTAACAACGAGATGCTTTTAAAGAATTTGTATGTGCCATTTGGCATCCCGTTCGACCCTAAGTTGTTTTATAAGGATGGGATTAATTTAGGGCAAGTCTAACTTAAATACTTTTCTGTAAACAAAAGTGCTTGCCGGGAGACAACCCAGAATGTATTTTCAAAATTTCTTATCGAGTCTTTCTTCCCAGACTGTCTATACGGCGTATCCACCATGGATACGGCGTATCCACCATGGATACGGCGTATTGACTATCTGGACGTTATCCTGTCTTTATTTTCAACACAGTATATACGACGTATTCATTAAATGAATACAGTGTATACAGGTTTCAATAAGGCGTATCCTGGGGAACGGATACGAGGTATCGACTTCCTGTACAATTTTAGTATTTAATTTTCTAACCAAACAAATACACCGGAGATGGAGTTGCACTTGTTTTCTTATGCTTAATACAGGACCTTCTGAATGAAAATGATTACATTGGTGGAGTATTTATAAATCTGAAAATCTCAAAGTGTTGGAGTCTTGAAATCTCAAGACAGCTGTTCAACACACTTTTGCTCATATTCCTACACTAGAGAAACATTCAGAGCAAACTATCAGGGGAGTTTCCTCGTTCTAATTCTATTTCTCGTATTATTTAATTGTTTTATCTATAGACCGAGGACGTTGTATAATTTAAGTGGGGAGATGGAGAATCAGAACGTACTTGTCTTCTTTTTTACAAAACAACATGCAAAGTGCATAAAAATAGGCTAAATTTTTAAAAAATTTAGCATGACTTTTGTAAAAATCACTAGTTACATTACCTAGTGCTCTATAACCCTTGATACATATTGTGAGAATTAAGCCTATTCCGTTTCCAACTGTCTACTAAAAATTCCACAAAATTATGAGTGTGCCGGTGATGTAGTGGACTTTAGAACTTGGCCTGGTATATCACTCGAGACCGCCATGATTAGTACCATGGATTTAGATGGAAGAACATGTTCAATTGATAAATTTATAGGATTTAACCAAATAGCCTTATGTCATAAAATTAACTATCCACAATGGTTAGTTAACTCTCGTGTAACTCTTTGATTACTCTCATTTTTAGAGTAAAATCCCCTAGAACAACCTGTTGAGCCATTCCTTTCTTTTCCTACACCATATTATATGTTTCGTTACACCTTTTCACCTTAGCCTAGCGTGTAGATTAAGCCTATTTTACCAATGTTTCTAGTTGCTTTCGTGTAAAGTCTTGTATTTCCTGTGTCAAAATGAAAATTTTCTATCTTTGTAATGGTCGAGAAATTGCACAATGCAATGGGAAAAATATGTAGCTCGTAAGTTTCGCTACTTTCGCGATTATGAATCATGTCCAAAGAAGAAGTTTTACAAGGAAAAGATTATCCGGATGAATTATGCTAGTGAAGACGGTGAAACCAAACTGAGATTTATGATGTATTTTTTTTGAGCAAAAAAAAAGAGAAAAAAAGATGGAAGAAAAATAGTCGGTTCAAAAGAAGTTTATACCAAAGGAATCGCTTGGAAAGATCGATTATTTATTGATACAAAGTCTTGTAAAAAGTGGCCGATATCACCACTTATGTAAAAGTATGTAAAGAGCGAGATGTAAGGGAAGTTGACCGTTATGGGAATGCAACTTAGGTTGTCTTTTTCATTTATGTGATCGAGGCGTTTGATCTAGATGTTTGAGTTTTGTCATGGAATGGTCGAGGGAAAAGTTACTAGCAACCGTACCTTATTTGTTGGCTTAATCTATTTGTTTCATGAATTTTACTTAACACCCATTTTACTTCCCTTTCCTAGCAACTAACCTTAGTGTCTACTCGAACGAGGACTTGTTCGAGCATGCATGTCTATTCTATCATTACGGTCATGTATGTATGTCTCAGCTGCCTTGTTGGATGACGACTTTCGGTGAAAGTAAGAAGCTCCCTACCCTATATCATTCTTCATCCTAACCGCTGGTTAAACACGAACAGGGATGTGTTCGGATTGTATATGTCTATTCCGTCGTTACGGCCGTGTATGTACGATACAGCTGCCTTGTTGGTGTGGTACTTATGGTGAAAGATTGTTGATTGATTAACCTAAGACCTTCTAACCCAATTTGCTTTTTGACTTGTTCTTCCTTAGTTTAGCGGTGGTTATGCGTATCCTTGCCAAGCCTATGGATCGAAGCTACATCAAGGACCAAGTGCAATTGAGCGTACTACTTAAATGTTGTACCCTAGAATAGTTGAGTGATATGAGTGTTTTCATTTCCATATTTCTTGAGGAGCTTGGTTATGTACAGGTGATTAGGACAAAACGATGCTTAAACGAAAAATCCTCAACTTCGGTTAGGACACATTTTCATAAACTGAAACTTTTTTCTAAAGTCTACTTGAGGACAAGTAGGATTCAAGTGGGGGAATATTTGATGACATCAAATAATGTCACTTTATTATATCATTTATCCCATCTATTTTGCCCACTTTTATATAATTATTGCATTATTTGGTACTTAATTGCTTCAAAGTTGATAAATGCAGTAATTCAGGAGTGTTTTGTGAAGACATGCTAAAAGGCGCATAATTTGGAGCTAAAACGAAGATATTTGAAGATTGCTGAAATTTCACCAATACGCCGTATCCAACTAAAGAGATACGGCGTATCTGCGCCAAGACTTCACAAGAAAATGCGTTTGACCAATTCCCAATATGGCGTATTCACTCTGTCTACATACGCCGTATCCATGAAGATAACCATTCTAAGATACAGTAAATCAAGTAAATTGGGAATGATATCAAAGATTTATTACGAACATAGCGCGCACTCCAAGGAATCCAGCCCAATACGCCGTATCGACCTTGCTGGATACGGCGTATCGAGTCTTTTTCAGATACTATAAATAGAAGACTCAAAAACGAGTTTTCAGTGTGCAATATCATATTCTTTATACCATACTCACTAAAGACTAATTTTAGAAGAGAATATCAGCCACCAAGGTCAAGCATTGATCACGAATCTATAGAAGACATCATGTAATTTTTACTCCCTTAATCGTTTGATTTCAAATTGTTTGATTACGCTTGTATAACTACAATGGTTGTGGGCTAATACCCTCGGGTATTAGCCATCTTAATGAAAGTTTAATGTTTGGTTTGTTTTAAAAATCGATTTCTTAATTTATCGTTGATTGTTTAATTATGTTTATCACCTCATACTTGTTTATGTGTTTGAATATGCGACCTATCATTCAACTGGATCTAGTGATACGGACCAAGTAATCTAGATACCGGGATAGCTCTCCATATCGTGTTTCATATGTCTGGACCAATAGGATCACAAATAACGTTCTGTCTTTGTCTTTGAATTATGAGCTTAGTTGGACCGGTAGGTAACCCATTTATGTTTCAGCAATCATGCTCTTAATTTACTGATAAAGATTGGAATAGTGGACTACCAGTATATAAAACACCGTCAAACAATAAGTGGGTAAAGTCCCGTTGGGCTAGGGTTTTAACAGGATCACCACTGCTTTAATTCTCTAAGATAGATTATAATTAAACTAAAGGATGCTTTATGCGGATGCGTTTAATTGTGACAGGATTAATCGTGTCTAGGTCTTAGGATGATGTCCCGCCTAAGTCTTAAGAATGATATGCCGCTTCGAGATAAGTAAATCATTGCACTAAAACAAACAAACCAGCATTGAACCGGATTTAATATGGCTAATACAGTTTTCTATCATTTGGCTTGTACCGCTTTTCTATCTTCTAATCTTCTTCTTTTGTGTTTATTGTGTATTGAATTGGTATTTGTTTCCACCAAACCTGTGCCAGTCTCTCAGGCTGAAAACCCCCATATCTTTAGACAACGTACATAGCATAGGTTTAACCAGTAAATAAACTAATTAAAATACTAATAGAATATAGGATTAGTTTTCCACTCTTAGTGTTCGACACCCTACTTACCGCTAACTCCATCTTGACCGGGTACACTACTCGTTAAAGTGTTGTTTTAGGTTTGTCGGCTAAATATAAATTTAAATCTTGATAATCAAATAATTAACCCTACACGACAGCACATCAGCAGGTAAACCTGACAGATCATCTGGAAATACCTCAGGGAAGTCTTGGACAACCCGAATGTCATCAAGCTTCTTTTCATCAGCCTTGATACACGCAAGTGATCCAGGATCCTTTTTTGGCCTCTCGCCTTGGACTTCAAGAATCTTGCCATTTGGAAGAGGAATACAGATAATCTTTTCGTAACAATCTATGATAGCTCGGTGGTATGACAACCAATCCATGCCAACAATGACATCGAAACTTCCTAGTCGGGTCAGGAGTAGGTCAATTTTGAAACAATGGTTATACAAAGCTAAGGTACAACCTTGTAAAACTGTGTTGGTACTAACCACCTTTCCATCTGCTAACTCTACTTCATAACTAGTATTTAAAGCGGTTGGGGCAATATCAATAAAAGGTGTAAACGCAGAAGATACAAAACTCTTCTCAGCACCAGAATCAAAGAGGATACAAGCGTAGTGATCATTAAGAAAAACGTGCATGTGACCACATTCGGATTCTATTGTGGATTTTCAACCACCACGTAAGCTCTCCCACGAGCTCCCTCATTCAACTGGTTCCTTCCTTTTGGACACTTGTCCTTGTAAGGTCCTTTTTCACCGCATCCATAACAAGTCACATCATGAAGGGGGGTAACTCCTGCACCTGGAACCCTAGCTCTGCAGTCTTTCTCCTGATGACCAGTTCTTTGGCACCTCCGACACTTTGGAGGGCATTGTCCATTATGGTAAGAGTTGCAACGGTTGCACCTTGGTAGATTCCCAGCATAACCCCTACTCTCAGCTGGGGCTGCAGCATAGGCCCTGACAGTTTCCTGCCTCCTGTTTTGTTGTTGGTGATGGTTGTTGTTTCGGTTGCGGTTGTTGTTGTTGGGGTTATTGTTATTGGTGTTTCTTTGGTGGTCTTCCCATTTCCTTTTAATGCTTTCATCAATTCTAGCAGCCCTACCCTGAACAGCTTGCTCAACCAGTTCATGGGCCATGTTGATGGCATCATGCAGAGTTTCAGGCTTTGAAGAAGTGATATTTCCTTTGATTATTTCAGGAAACCCACGAACGTACTTTTCAATCTTCTTCTTTTCAGTGGGTACCAATTCAGGACACATCAAAACTAGTTCGTGGAAGCGATTGCTGTAAGCCTCAATAGTCTCCTTTCAGAGTCAGAGTCTAAAGTTCTTGTTCCATCTTTTGGATTTCGGTTGCTGGGCAGTATTCCGTAGTCATCATCGTCTTGAATTCAGTCCAGGGAATACGGTTAGCATTGACGAGTCCTAGGGTGTGCACATTCCCATTCCACCATGTTAACGCACGACCCTCGAAAGTACTAGCAGCAAACATAACTTTATCTTCTTTGGCACACTTGCAAATTTCAAACACTTGCTCCACCTTCTCTATCCAACGCCTTAAACCAACAACACCCTCCATTCCATTAAAAGAGTGAGGCTTTCCATTCTTAAAAGTGTTGTGCGAACAACCCTGCACATTCACAGTTCCTCCAGCATTCCCAATGTTTCCTCCTAAACTTTCGGCACTATCTAAATTAGCCCAAGACTTTTTGTATTCTTCAATAGCTTTAGCCACACGTTTTTCCACCAACCTCTTAACAGATTTCTTCTTCAATCTTCTGGGCGGCATGATTCTGTCAACAATACGAGTACAAAATTTGTTAAAAATTTGTAAGAGCACGTCAAGTCGAGGTACATGGTAATAATGGAGAAAATAAGGTATAAGAATATTATAATACTCATGAATTTATCATCAATACATTATGCAATTCTATGATGAATCCATATAGCCACAAGATTAAATTTCACAATGATAGTTATTTTAAACAATTATAAAATTAAAATTTTATAATATAAACGGTGATGCTTTTATAATTAAACATCATTAATCAGAATGGTCAATATTTATATAATCGACCGATACGAATGAATAGTAATACGCTAGAAGATAGGCGTAAGGGATCGAAATTAAACCAAGTATTATATATAAAACAATATAATACAATAATGATAATCGGAAAAGTAAGTAAGGATCGGGGAATACGCGCGCGGATATCGGTTAAGCGATGAAGGATTCTGTATTTTGAAAATGAAAGAAAATAAAATCTTTAAAACTTTTGGTTATAGACTAGGTTTTGAAAATGACCCAGTTCCCTATAACCTTGGCTCTTGATACCAATCTATAAATCCCCCAAAATCTGGTAGCAGCGGAATGGTAACAATGGGGTGCCACGTCATAGTATAATAATCAAGATATAGGAAACGACCTCAAAAAGACGTTTTTAAATAAGTAACATTCGATGCATTATAAAATATCATAGTTTTCACATAGGTCCCACATATTTAAAAGCGTCATAAACCTTCAACATACATTTGTAACACAAAAGCTTCACGATTTCAAAAGATGACATATGTTTTCAAAAGATAAAGAGTGCATCGAATTTAAAGAAAACACAGAATCCATCTTCACGATATCCCCGCTGCTCCCTTCCAGAACTTACACTTTAGGACCTGAAATTTAAACATGCTAAAGGTCAACACAATGGTTGAGTGAATTCATAGGTTTATCAATAAAAGAGTGGATCACAAGATTTAAGTAACGGTAGACTATAAAGCAAATTCACTAGTCCAAAACATGTATTATTGCACTAAGCATGCACTAAGCTCATGACCCCGAAATCTTATATGTCAGTGCCCCAAAATAAATATAGGGTGTCGGCCAAACAGCCTACAAGTTCCTCAAAATGTTAAATGCACCATGGCCAACTTGTGACCAGAAATTCCAGGTGGGGATTGTCAGTCCCGATAGATCTATCCATAACACTTGCGCTCACTACATTAGCAATTAACAGTTCATGATTTGGTAGAGACTTAGATGGCAATGTGGTAACTTAGGCAATAATATCCAGGCAATAATCTGGATAGCATAAAATTTAAAACACTTGTGTCCAAAAGTAAAACAAGCATGTAATTTCACCCCGTAGAGTTTATAAAACAAGTAGATGGAAAAAGGGCTATGAACTCACCTCAAGTGAAAGAACAGATAATGTATATTAAATGAGTAAACACGTCACGTAAACCATATGCAACCTAATTAAATATAGGTCGTATGAGTAAAATGTATTTAATATCATGCGGCATCACAAGTTATAGCGTTACATCACCACCTAAACTCTTTGTTTAGTTTATAAAATTAAACAATATAAATCTGTATCTTGAAAATTAAATGTCTACGTATTTGTATTTGTAAAATAGTATACTTGTCCAATAATTTAGTTATTCGCTAAAACACTCGATTTAATGTTTTGATTACTTACATAATGTTACCGTATAAATAGTTCAATCGTCGTGTAAAATAATATTTATAGTGTTAAGACTTGTATAGATATTATATAAGTGATTCTAAAATGTTTCGTAAATTTTTATAAAAAAACGAACCAACACTTTTCATGTCAAGAAAAGTGTCTAGTTTACAAACTAACATGCAAAAATTATGAAAATCGGCAGGTTTATGTAAAATGTCGTTCCGAACGACTTTGTAGTTTTACACTTCGGCTCAATCAGACCCGAAGGCCCTCGAAAGTGAGCTTCAGCAGCTGCTGAAGCGTACACAGTTTCACAACTTTTGTATATAAAATGTCGAATCTTTGAAACGTCGTATCTTACTCGTTTTAACTCCGTTTTTAGCGTTCTTTACATGCACGGATTCGTGACGAGGTGAATTATGTTTATAAAACATCCATCGTTATTTTAAATGGCTGTGTCGAAATCAGTAATTCAAAATGAGTTTTATAAAAACACTTTTAGTCATTTAAATATCCTAATCTCGTAACTAGCATAACTTCTTTGCTATAAATCGATTTTGCGAGTTCTTTACATATTTGGAATCGTCTTGAAGAGTACTACAAGATCCAGTAGGCTTTACAGTTTTATAAATCTCAAATTTAAACAGGAACATCAAAACAGTTCGCATATAGTTAGGGTTTATAAAATGAGTTTTATGGACTTGTTACTTGATTATATTTGTACAAGCTTTAATAATCTACTTAATATCATGTGTCATACATATTTAGGGTCCTCTAGAGTTTGTCCATCATTTGTCCAAGTGGTGTTTTCATAGTAAGATATCTCAACTTTGTAGTAAACTTTCAAACAAGTAAACCTCTCCATGATTCTTTATAAGTTTAACCATACATATAGTAGTGTGTTCTTTGTATTCTTAAGCATCTTTTCATCATGAAGACACACAGTTTCTTGTAGTATTATGTATATGTACATATTCATTTTACTTTGTAAACACATGAACAAACTAGGTAGTGATAAACAAAACAACAAGTATGCAAACATGTATACGAAGAATTGAAAAGCAAAGAGTTTAGATGACCTTAAGTATGAGCAAGATGATGAAACAAAATCAAGACTCCAAATATAACCAAATCCAAATCGAAACCCTCGATGGAAACCCTAACCTTCTTGTTTAAACCTTGACAAAAATATACCTAAGCTTCCAATATATGACCAACACCTTAGATAACTTGTATGGTTGCAAAAAAAAGTTTTATGAATTGTTTTTGGTGTTTAAGGTGGGACGTAGGGTGGCAGAGCACGAGAGCACAAGAGGGAATTGTGTGAAGTTTTTCAAGTGTAGAATGAAGTGAAGTCTTGGTGCATGCATATATACTACAAGAGCTAGTGAAATGCACTATTGCAAGTCCAACTTTGCTAGGAATTAGGGGGAGGGGGCTGGTTTAAACACAAGGAGGGATTTAGGGGAATAGTGGTCAAGATTACTAGTCATGGTACTAGTTGAAGTCTTAGTTTTAAAGTTTGTGTGCTACTTGTCTCTATGGTCCTTGTGTTGGCTGAATTTTAGGGAAAACAAGGGACCAAGTGTTGTAGTCTTGAGATCTACTAGTGATAGACTTTGAATTCTACTCTTGCATTTCTTATGTGTTTTGGGCAATTGAGAGAAAGTGGTTAAAGTTTTATAATACTTTTGGGTATCGGGTATAATAGTGGGTATTTGTTGAAGCGTAGATAAATTTTGGTGCTTCTAGGTATGCCTAAATGTATTTATCGTGAAACGTAAACACTTTACGTAATAAATAAAAATAAAATATAAAAAGCTAATTATTACTTTCATAAAAATAATATATTGCTTGCTTGACGTAAACTTTAATTGGTTTGGTGCCCGATTACGTTTAATGATAATTTTTAGCTTACGCGATTTAACTGTATGATAAGAATTAAAAGTAAACGCGTACGAGACTCAAAATAAATAGCGAAATATATGTCGTCGTAAATGACCTGAAAACACAGGGTGTTATAGTCTTCCCCCGTTAAAGGAGCCTTGTCCTCAAGGCTTAAGACGCGACACTCGACATTTTGTGATGTCATGAGCTTAGAGCAATCGGAATTACATTTGGTGATTTTGTATGTGTTATATTATTTCACACATTGAACTCTCGCGGTCCTACATTTATACTTACATAAACCTATGAATTCACCAACTTTATATTGACGTTTTAAAGCATGTTTTTCTCAAGTCAGTAACTCCAGGCTACTTGGTTAGCATTTTGGGAGCATCATATTTGAGTCACATTTTGCGGCTCATATCACAAAAGATTTACTGCATTACTTTTGAACATTTGGTTATGTATTAAAATCTTTACGTTTTCATATTAGTAAACTCTTTAAGTATGGTGCTTTTGTATAAACTTTGAAATGAAATCAAATGTTATCTTTCAAACGACTTATATAGAGGTCGTTCTTTATCTATCTTGTGCTTGTGTATTATGAAGTGATGCCCCTAGTTACCATTCCGCTGCCACATATTTTGGGGGTGTTACAGATTGGTATCTAGAGCCAAGGTTATAGAGAAATAAGTTGCATATCTTACCTAGACTATAACCGTTTTCATAAACATTGCACCACATAAAACCTTTTTATGTGCATACACACTATTTGCTTATACTATGAGGTTACATGATTTATATACGTGGTTACCATATGTTGCGTATATTTCTACACTTGTCTTACACACTATACTTATATAAAACCATGGATTGTCACAACATTATGACCACACCTCGTCTCACACCTTTTCCTGCTACTACACCATGTGCCCGAGTATTTACTCCGTTTGTCATTGATGTTTTGTCATGTAGGTTGTTATTTTAGTTATCAAGTTTTACTATTTATTTTATGCTGACTATATCTAAAAACAACACTTTAACGGGCAGTGTACCCGATCAGATGTAGCTTCGTTGGTAAGTAGGGTGTCGATCACTAAGTGCGAGATTGTTAATTTCTAATTCTATTAGTATTTTAGTTATTTAAGTTAGTCCTAAATTTAATCTATTCTATGTTAAACCTATGTTACTGATAAAAGGGGGTTTCAGCCTGAGAGACTGACACAGTTTAGGTTATCTAACCTAGGATTTTGATGACAAGTAAAGTAATAAACACACACAAGAAGATGAACAAACGATAGAGGAGCAGTCAAGAACTAATGTAAGGAAAACATATCAACCATGAATAATCTAATAAAATACAGGTTTGTTTATTTAGTGCAATGAGTGCTTATCTCGAGGCGGCATGTCATTCCTATATTTAGGTGGTGCTTCTTCCTAAAACCTAGACACCTTAAAACCTGTTACAATTAAACGCATCCGCATAAAGCATCCTATTTGCTGATTATAATACATCTTAGGAGATTAATAATGGTGATCTTATTAAACCCTAGCTCATCGAGACTTTACCCACTTACTGCTTAACGGCTCTTTATATACTAGTAGTCCACTATCCAAGTCTTTACCAAAGAAATCAATACGTTATTTGTTGATCCTAGGTCACCTGCTCGTCCAACTTTGCATATAAACCAATGGTAAAGATAGGTCAATATTTGTGATCCTATTACTCTAGATATATAAATTACAGATATGGAGAGCTATCTCGGACTCTTAGCCTACGCCCAAACAACACCGAAGTTGCAACGCATTAAATATGTAGGACTAGACCTAGTTGAATGATAGGTGGCATACTTAAGCACGCAAACAAGTATAAATTGATAAACATAATTAACAATCAACGATGAATTAAGCAATCAATATAAACAAACCAAACATTAAACCTTCATAAACATGACTGATACCTAAAGATATCAGTCGATAGTCATTGTAAAAATATACATGGTTTCATATATGAACACGATTAAAATTAAGAAACCTTAACCGAACGCGTATTGGATTGTCTGAAGATTACAAGAGTTTTCCTATGATCTTGAGGCTATTTTCTGACCTTCTATGCTCCTTTATTCATCTGCTGGTCGACTTGGTAGTTTGGGGCTTCACTTGCATACCTAAAACTAAGTTTAGCTTGTTGTATTTATAGAGTCTGGAAACTGGTTGATACGCCGTATCGAGCGATGTGGGATACGGCGTATTGGGGATTTCTTAGAGTAAGGACCACGGTTGATATCTTTTAGAATCTTCGTATATAATAAACCTTGGATACGGCGTATAGGAGATACTGGATACGACATATAGGTCTTTGTTCCTCATGGTTTCTTATGAAGTGCAGGCACAGATACGCCGTATCCTTTTGATGAATAAGACATATTGATGTTAAACCAGTTGGTTCTTCTTCGTTGACCAAAGTATTATGTACGACGTAACGTTGATGTGGATACAACGTATTCTTCAAAGTCAAGCAATGGTCTTTTAATTCGTCAAAGTCTTGGATACGTAGTATAGGTCTATAATAATACGGCGTATTGGCTGTTAGATCAGTAAACTTTCTCGAACTCTTCATTTAAGCTCCAAAATGTGTGCCTTTTAGCTAATCATCACAAAGTACTCCATAATTACTACAAATCTTATATATAAATGATTAAGTAACAATTCTTGCAATAATTATACAAAATGAGTAATTTACATGGATAAATGATGCTATAAAAGTGACGTTATCTCATGTCATCAAATATCCCCCCACTTGAATCCTACTTGTCCTCAAGTAGATTTTATAAAATTTATGAAAATTTATCCCTAAGGATTTTTTCCGTTAAGCATTATTTAATTAATTACAAGTACACAACCAAACACCTCACGAAATAGGAAGATGAAAACACTCAAATCACTCAACTAATCTATGTGGTAACATGTAACTAATTCGCTTAATTTCTCAGTCGTGACGAGTATTCTATCATAGGCTTGGCAAGGATACGCATCTCCACCACTAGAGCTAAGGAGTAACAAGTTTATAAAGGTAAATTGGGTTTTTATTTATAAGGCTTATAAGGGTTTGATCACTTTATCTAGTATCTACCAATACCAATATTCCAGAAAAGGTGACAAAGACCATACATACACACCCATAATGATGGGATAGACACATATGACTGCATTCAAACCTTAATTTGAATAAGATAAAGAGTAGGACTAGTAATGATATAGGGTATGTATCTTCTAATCTTCACCAAAAAGTAATAAACCAACAAGGCGGACAAAACCACACATACATGGCCGTAACGACGGAATAGACATATGTGATTGCTCGTATCCTCATTCGAATAAAACCTAAGGGTTAGTGATTAAGAAGGGATATAATTATTGTTAAATAAAAATTCACGAAACAAATAGACTAAGTCCAAACAAATAAGGTACAAGTTGCTAGATACTTTCCTGACCGTTACCATGATAAAGACTCATAAGTATTTACACAAACGTCTTGATCATAGATAAAAAACAACAACCTAAGTTGGCGTTCTCGTAACGGTCAACTCCCAATCATCCCATACTATACATACTTTTACAAAGACAAGTGACGATATCTACCACTTTATACAAAACTTTACATCGTCGATTTATAACCATCTATAATCGATCCTTCAAATAATACCATCGGTTTAAGCTTTAACGAACCGACTATAAAAACTTCCTCCTCTTTTTTGTTGCAATTTTCTAATTTTTTCGATTTTTTTAAAACAATACGATACTATGAATCTCGATGTAATTTCACCATCTTTACGATCATAATAACTCCAGATAATTTATTCCATAATTCTTCATTCTTTGGACGTATCAATAATTGTGATGGTAGTAAAAATACATGAGTTTGACTACTTTTTACATTCCCATTTGTAATGTGCAAATTTCTTCCCAGCCATACCCAAGATAGAAAATGACATAGGACACAGGAAATACATACTTTACACTTTAAGCAACTAGCAACTGATAAATAGACTTAATCTAACAGGGTAGGCTAAGGTGTAAAGGTGTAACGAAACAAATAGTTGGTGTTATCCTAAAGGATTGGATCTACTGGTTTTTCTAGGGTATCTTAATCTTAAAATGAGAGTAAACAAATGGTTTATACGAGGGTTAACTAACCAGTGTAGTTAGTTAATAATACAACATATATAGGCTTTTTGGGTGTAATCCTAGAAATTTACCAATTTAAACAAGTTACTCCATCTATATCCATAGTACTCATTATTGTGGTCTCGAATAGATATACCAAGCCAAGTTCTAAAGTCTACAACATCACCGGCACACTCATATTTTTGTGGGATTTGGGTAAACATTTGGAAACGGATAAGGCTGAATTCTCACAATATCTAATAAGGGTTATGTGTGTAGGTTATGTAACTAGTTATTTCACAAAAGTATGCTTGAAAAAATAATAATTTGAGCATAATTTAAGCATTTTAATGTGAAAAATAGGACAAGTAACGTTCTAATTCCCATCCCCCTACTTAAATTATACAACGGCCTTGTTGTATGGATAAAACATTAAAAACGGGAAATTAAAAGAATTAGAACGAGAAACTCCCCTGTTATTTGCTCGGTAGGTATTCTTCAAGTTGAGTTTATGAGCAAGAATGTGTGTTGCGTCTGAATTCCAGCATGACTACAACACACATAGGATTCCAGACTATAGATACTCTACGAACGTCATCATTTTCGTTCAGAAGGTCCTGTATTAAGCATAAGTGGTATGTGCTTAATTACGCATACCATTTTCCATTAAAAACAGACTTAAATGACAAAAAACATACCAAAAATACACTGTATTTGTATGTTTTTCAATTGTATTGTGCAGGAAACGAATATCACACAAAAGGACAAAAACAAAGCTAAAAACGGACAAAACCGAGCACGGAATGGAAAAGTGTAAAAAGACAAAGTCAAATCAAAGTCAAAGTCAACCCCGACAAAGTCAAAGTCAACTCCGAGAAGCTGAATCAAAAAAATACAACTTGAGGGACCAAAATGGCCAAACCTCAAAGTTGTAATATAAGGATAAAAAGACAAGGGCTGAAATTGTAATTTACTTGAAATATAACTTTAGGGGCCAATTCTGCCAAGCCCCTAAAGTTATATTACCACAAGGACTATCTTTGCAATATGAACATATAACTTTGAGGGGGCAATTCTGCCAAACCCCCAAACTCATATCACCTCAAGGACGAAAATTGCAAACAACCATATAACTTTCAGGGGGCAAACTTGCCAATTCCCAAAACCTTTACCCCCTTGACCCAGTCAAACCCACCAACGTTCACCCCTTTCCCTCCAACCAAAACCCAAGAACAAATCACATGTTTTCTTCCCCACGTTTACCCTGCAAATCCCAATTTACCCATTGGGTAAAGACTTCACCCTCAACCAACTAAAACCCTAATCTCAATTCACCTTTACATGTTGGCAATCCCTCAAGTTTCAAGACAAATCCAACGTCTTATATTGCATCAAAGAAGCACAGGGGTAAACCAAGGGCCAAGATTGAGTCTTCAATTCACCTCACATAAGAAACACACTTGTGTTTTCTCTCACAAAAGAAACACAGATGAAGGAAGGAAAGAGAGCACAAGAAGACTTCGAAGTAGTATAAATAGATAGCTTGTAAGCCTTCAAAGGCATCTAGGTTTTTAACTTGTAATCTTTTAAAAGTTTTTATAAAATTCTGTCTTTAATTTTCATATTGTACCTGTTTCTTTAAGCCTTAATGAAGTTTTAAGTTTTTAAGTCAAAATCCCACTTTTTAATTTCAAGTATTAAGTTGTTAATTTGTTATAAATTGTGTTCACAAGCTCTTATAAGAGCTTAATGTTAAGTTGTTAGCAGTAAGTAATCAAACGAGTTAAGTTAATTAGATAGAAAAACCAAAAGAAATTCACTCTCAAATACCACAGCTTTTTGGAAGATAAGCCAGTTATGGAAGGGCTTATGGACACTACCAGCTTATCTTTGATAAGCTGGAGCTTGTAGACAAAGCTTTTAAGAGCTTAATTGCCCTTGTTTAGAGCAAAGGGCCTTGTAAGTCCTTTTTCCTTCATTTTTAGCTTATTTACTTGCATTAGCTTATTTACAGCTTATTTGAATATGCTTATTTATGCCTCTGTTCATGTTTAAGTATCTGTTTTTGAGACCCTTAGCTTAAATCATCCAAATCAGCCCTAAAAAGCCCTTTTCAGTCTTTAAAGGGGTGTTTGACATAAGCCTGCAAGTGGGTCAATTTGGTAATGGTCATGGGTTGGGCTGCCTAAATCTGTTTTCCTAGCTTAATTTAGGTCTTATAACTAGTTTAAATAAGTTTTTCTTCTTAAAATCTCAAAAGTTAAGTGTAATTTAGCTATGGTTTGAACCTGTTAAATTTTTGACTCTTAGATTTGCTTATTTTTGATAAATGTTTTAAGATAGTTTCAAGTCCATGTTTGCAAGTTTATTTTAAGTGTTATTGAACATTAGAGTTGAGTAAAGAGTGCCTGCATTTGTTGCTTTAGTTTAACATTTTCTGTCAAATAGACTAGCAGATGAATAGTCCCATGTTTAAGCCAAGATTTAGATAAGCTATTGTTGTTATTAAGGTCTAAAACCTTTGCACAAGCTCATTAGGAACCAATCTAAATCAGTTTGAGCTTGTTTTTAAATTTGAAGCTTATTTGGATATCTGTTTTGAGGCCTGCAATAAGTCCTTTTCAAAAGAAAAGACTTCCCCTGGTGCTGAGATTTAAATAAGCCAAATTCTGGCTTATTTGGTGATTTTTAATTATTGTTTTTTGTTGTTATCTGCTTATTAGGAGTGCTTAGGTATCTGTGATTGCTTATTTTACCATTTGAGTTGCTTAATCTGTCCAAAAAGCCAAAAAGAAAAGTGATTTGTGCCTTAAGTAGATTTGAGCAATCTGTCTGTCACACCCTTTTTCATTCAGCTTTCCATAGCTTATTTTTGTTTCAAAATGATTATAGATTGCTTTTTCTAGTAGTTTTTTATGTCCTCTTTCCCTTTTTCTAGCTTATAGGTTCTTAAGAGTTTGTCTGGTGGCTTAAAAATAAGCCCAAAGTAGTCACTTTGTCTGTTTTATACAATTTTTTTAGTCAGAAGCTTATTTTCCTTCTTAGGCTTATTTACTCATTCAAACTTGCTTATTTTAACCTGCATTTGCTTATTACACTTAGTTAAGTTCAAGTTTGTAGTTAGGTTTCCTTTTTAAGCTTTTCAAATCCAAAAAAAGAAAAAAAATAAGCCACTAAGCCTTTTAAGCTTATTCTGTCCATTTCAAGTGCTTTTTCCAGCTTATTCTTAAGCTTTTATAAAAAGTTGTAGTTATAAAAAGTGCTTATCTTTACGTGCTAAATAAGTTTGTAAAAAAAAATTTGAGAAAAAAAATAAAAGGGGAAAGTGGAATTCTTAGGTGAGCATGGCTCGAACCTGAGACCTCACACCCTCTACCCTTTATAAACACACACTCTGTTAGGATTAATGTTTTCTTAACTTAGTACCGACAGTACAAATAGTTAGTACTGACAGTTATACTTAGTACCGACAGTACAAAGTATTAAGTACTGTTAGTTAGTTAGTACCGTTAGTAGAAAGTTAGTTAGTACCGTTGAGAAGATATTTATGAGATATTTTAGAAAAAGATATGTAAGCCTTTTAGGGTTTTCTTAGTCTATAAAAGGAACCCTAGGCATAGTTAATAAGTAGTTCTACACAAGATCATAGAGATCACATAACAATCATAGTTAGCAATCTGTAATCCTCAAGAACACATTAATAAAGTTGTTATTCAGTTGTTCATTGTTCTTCTTAGTACATGTGTTAAGATTCCGCATTAACACATAGTATTCATAGTCATTGTTTCTACATAGTCATTTGTATTTATACATCCTGGCTATCATCCTTTATAGGCTGCAAAGATCCATTCAGTTTATCAGGACCTTCAAGTGGTATCAGAGCTTTGAGAAACTCTGAATAAGAAGAACAGATAAAACCAGTTATTCATCTCCAACCAACAAAACTAAACATGTCTGGAACACAAGATGAAAATCCACCACCACCACCTCCACCATCAACACAACAAACACCAACACAACAAACTCCTCATACAGTCTCAACCATCAAGCTGCCTATTCTCAAAAAGGGAGAATATGATATATGGGCTATGAAGATGGAACACTATTTGGCTCATACAGACTATCCAATTTGGGAGGTTATCCAAAATGGGAATGGTCCTGTGTCAGTCACAACTGATACATCAGGACAAATTAAAATTTTGCCTCCTAAAACAGCAGAAGAAATAGTGGCCAGAGAAAGAGAAAGAAAAGCTAGGACCACCTTGCTAATGGCCATACCAGAAGATCATCTAGCTAAATTCCATAAGATGACTGATGCAAAAGAAATGTGGAATGCCATCAAATCCAGATTTGGTGGAAATGATGAATCCAAAAAGATGCAGAAGTACATCTTGAAGCAACAGTTTGAAGGATTCACTGTATCCAACACAGATGGGATTCACAAAGGCTATGAGAGATTCCAAAGTCTTCTCAGTCAGTTAGAGATTCATGGAGCAGGTGTATCTACTGAAGATGCAAATCAGAAATTTCTAAGATCTCTACCTTCTGCTTGGTTACAAGTTTCCTTAATTATGAGGAACAAACCAGGAATGGACAGTCTCAGTTTTGATGACTTGTACAACAATCTAAGAGTCTTTGAAAATGATGTAAAAGGCTCTACTGCATCATCTTCCAACTTGCAAAATGTAGCATTTGTTTCTGAAAACACCAGCAGTACTAATGATGTTAGTACCGCTTATGGTGTTTCCAATACTTCTGGTCATAATTCAAAGCATGAACAAACATCATCATATTCCTTGCTTGCAAGTCAATCAAGTTGTCCTCAACTGGATCATGAGGACTTAGACCAGGTTGATGAATATGACCTTGAAGAAATGGACTTAAAATGGCAAGTGGCAATGATCTCCATGAGAATAAAGAAGTTCTACAAGAAGACTGGTAGAAAGCTACAGTTTGATGCAAAAGAACCTGTTGGTTTTGATAAAACCAAAGTGGAATGCTACAACTGCCACAAAACAGGGCATTTTGCAAGAGAGTGTAGAACAAAGGAAGATAACAGGAGGAGGGATGGATGGAATCCTGGAAATAAAGATGGGAGCAGAACTGGAAAGAAAGAAGAGTCTAAAGCATTGGTGACAGTTGATGGAGAAAGTGTTGACTGGACAACTCATTCAGAAGATGATGAAAATTATGCTTTCATGGCTAGCAACAGCTCAGGATCAGACACACAGGTACCTAAGATGGATTTGTAGAGCAATTATAAGACCAGCATTAGATGAGTTATAAAAATGAACAGGATATCATTGCAAGAGAGTAAAAGGATGGTAAAATAATTCTGGAAGGCCGGTTCTGCCGGTGTTGTTCAGGGAATAGAACCGGCTTATAGTCGACCAACACCGGCTGACCTGTGCAAAGTCAGCAGTACTCATCTATTTGGCGGGAACCAATTCAATTCAAATATTAACCTGCTAAGATTTGATATCCGAGAGAGGATTATATAAAGAAAACATCAAACTAATCAAACCTTGAACAAGAATTCATAATTTGGATGAGACAAACAAGAATCACTACACCATAAAGCCTTAACTATTACAAATCACGAAGTAAAATAAATTGACCTATGTCAACTAAAACTAAAATCATGATTGATAGTCTTAAGGCTACTTGATCTCAGCTATTATCTTAAGGAAATTTGCTTGAGAGGTGGTTCAATCGTTCTAAAATGTGATGAAGCATGAACCTAGTTTCATTTTGGAAATTGTTGATTATGGTCTCGGTCTTTTAGCAATGAGGGCACGTGTGTTCATGTTCCCTAGGAGGTTTTTCTAGCCATTAGGTTTGGTCTATAGGTCTAAATATGTTTGGTTGGGGAAATGATGGGTCAAATGGGGTTGTTTAGGATGAGGTGGTTATGGGACAAAATGGTGGTAGCATTTGAATATGAGTGATGGATGTGGGAGGTATGAGGCTATTTTTCACATCTTGTGCATTTTGGATGGCCTCTTGGATATTTTGGTGAAAGGTTTGAAGGTTGTTGAGCTCTTGTTGAATGTTTTCCCTTTCTATGAATGGATTGGGTTGAGCGTTGGTCCTATTACTAGATAGGTTGATGGGTCGAAAAGTTGGTTCTTAGAGTGTAGTTTGTGGGAGGGTTTAAGGTAGGTTTTATAGGACATATTCAGGGAATGGGTTGGAGGTTCTTGGTGGTGCATCATTTATAGAGGATAGGTAAGGATAAGGCTCTATGGGAGTGTTTGGAGGAGTAGAGAAAGTAAGGGCTCTAGGAGCCAATAGAGTTGCAAGAGGTTCAACCATAGGTGCTGTTTGGTTTGAGGTTAGTGGTGGCATGGTGAGTGCTAAAGTGGTATCAATGGTAATGTTGGGATTGAGTTATGAATGATTGGGTGAGGTCTCATTGGAGGATAGGTCAATGTAGTCAATTTTGGCTAACTTTCTTGGAGGATTTTAGGTTGAAGAACAAGCACTTGATGTCATGGAATTTTTTGAGTGTATATAGATGAGAGGTTTGCAGCTATTGAGGTGTGAAGATGATGGAGGTTTTAGTCCCTATCAAAAAAAATTTAATAAATGAAGATGCATGCAAGAGCAATTAATGTTTAAACCACTAGAAAATGCCAAAACACAATCATTATAAAGCAATGTAGGTCAAACAAGGCAAAACCAACTACTTAGCTGCAATGAGACACTCCTATTAAACATATTTATGGGCTTGGTTAAAGAAGTGGTGACCTCAAAATTGTAAAAAGCTCTCTATAGAACTGCTGGTACCGGTTTCCATTAGCCAAATGGCACCACCGCCTTGCGGCCAACAACCACGCTGTGTCAAGGGGCACTAAAAAATTTGAATTTGATTTTTCTCAAAAATTCTTAGAAGTCTAATGTGTTGTCAAGAAATTAGTAGATTTTAGTCTACATGAGGTTTTATCACTCAAGAGGTTCTAATAGTGTCCTAATTTCTACAAAGCGAGCTTATGCCAAACACTCTTTAAAATGAATTATCCAAAGGAAAATTTTTGACAATATAATTCCTAGATGTCACATGCTCATATTAGAAGAAGGTATAACCTGCGTTCTACTTATTTTAGATAAGTTCAAATATAATAGAGTGAGAAGGAAAAGCATCGAACAAAGATTGGTTTGCGATGAATTCACAAAACACCCCTTCATACAGTTGGAGAGGGATAAAAAGTCACATAACATATTATCCGAGATAGCAAGCATACCATACGTAATTCAAATAGTTTTAAACATATACATAAATTGTTTTAACGACATACCATGATGTTTTCTCGAGTAGCAAACTCTATTTTTTCTTGCAAAGGAAGTGAAAGAGGCACTTGAACAATTCCTTAGTTTGTTTGAATTTCGGGGATTCTCCTCCTTCAATAATCGGAAGTTGGTTCATGTAGACAATGGGATCAAGAGTGTAGTTACCCACGGGATCATTTTCCACTCCTTGGTTTGGAGGAGGTGAGTCGGATGAGGAGGAAGTGGGGGGTGTCGGAGTTGGTAGACGAGGCCTTTTGCCCTTGGATTTGATTCAGAAAACTCTTTTGTTGGAGAGAGGGATCATGACATGGTCCACAAGTTGGAAGTCATTGGACAAGGGGTATGGTTGTTTGGTCCGGACATACTTAAAAAGCCTAGTGAGAAGCATGGCATAAAGGAGAGTCATTTCACTACTTTGAGTCACACTTATCATTCGATGAGCAATAAAGTAAGTGATTGGTTGTTTTCACACTATAAATATATAATATATAATAAAATATAAAATATATATATAAGTCTAAAAATCAACAAGATCAATGATACCGAGAAGTAGTATAGAGTGTTCCCGGGTCGTTTATCCCCAACGAGGCTGGAATGGAAAATCGATACAATCGAAGATTTGAGTTTGAAGGGAGGAATTAATTTGGGAAGTTGAAAAAGTCAAATTAGATAATAACGAACTAAAACGTTTAAGAAAAACCTAGAAATTATGAAATTAACTAAGAAAAACAGAGCACTACATCCTGAACAAAGGGGGAAAAACCTAAAATCTTTAAAAATAACCCTACGAAGAAATTTTTGCTTCTAAACTACTCTAGGGACCAAATAACGAAGAATGAAAAAGACTAGACCGAAAACGGAGTTCGTTTGACCCAAAAACGAGTCAAAACAAAAAACCGCACCCGGACCGTTCTTTAAAAAGTAAAAAGTTGTAAAAATGACCCTACGAAAATTTTTATATTTTTCCTACAAACTAGATGACAAAAGAAAATTTTATAAAAAAGCAAAATATTTTTTTGATAATTTTTTTTTATTTTTTTTTGGTATTTTTTTAATTATGATTAAATAAACCTTTAACAGAAATTAAATTATAAAAAATATTTAAATATTACGCAAAAATCTGAAATATTTTCAAAAAATACTAGACACTAACAATCCAACCAAACGAAAAAAAAGAAACCAAGAAATAAGCTTAATAAATAAGAAGCCCGAAAATAAGCATACACACTTATTAAGCTTAAAAAGCCAAAACCCACTATAAAGATTCAAAGCCCTTGAGTCTTTAACGAAAAAGACCCACGGGCGCAGTGGTAGAGTGTGTGTGTAAAAGGGGATCATATCGCTTGGTCCCGGGTTCGAGTCTTGCTCACCCGGGCCAAGTGTCTTTCCCCCCTTTTTTTTCGAAAACTCAAAGAAGCAAAGTTGTTGAGCTCGTGGGGCTTAACAACTTTGTCTTCTACAACTTTTGCTGAAAAGCTGTCAATAAGCTTAAAAATAAGCTTAAATGTGGCAGAATGGCTTAAAATGACTTAAAGCTAGAAAAGTTAAGACTTCTTGGCTTTGTGGTCGTTTTAAGCTAGGACTTGGACTTAAATAAGCAAAAGGTGAGCTAAACTAACCTAGATAAGCTTAAAAAGCTAAGACCTTAAAGTAAAATAAGTTGTGAAGAAGCTTATGATGACAGAACTTAAAAAAGCAAAAGGGTCTTAAAAAAGCTTAAGTCATTGGACAAATAAAGCAAGCAAAAGAGGAATATGCAAACAACTATCTAATTTTAACCTAAAAAGCTATTGAGCGCTAAATGACCTAATTTTCCAAAAAGCAAAAAGCCTAAATAGAAAAATAAGCAATACCTAAGCCTAAGTCAATGTCAAAAACAAGTCAAATGCCAAGTTTGGCCATTAAAAATAACCAACAAACAAGCTTCTTAAAAGCTGAAACTTAGAGAGCTTATACAAGGGGTTATAAGCTCTCTAAATAAGCCAAGAAGCTTGGGCTTTAGAAGACAAAAAGCTAAGAAGGAGGGGCTTAAAGTCTCCCCTTTGCACCAGGGGAGCCTTAAGGCTAGCCTCAAGGGCTTATTTGACAGCTTATAAAAAGCTACAAATAAGCTCTAAACAAAAAGTTAAGCTAAAACAGATGGAGTCCCCTAGCTTATGGACTTATGCACCAATTTTCAGCCTCTAACAATCATTTTAGCTTGCTTATTTTTGATGGTGAAAAAGACTTTTATCTTTTTTAAAAACTGTTACAAAAAGAGACTTGGGAGGATTTGACCCAAAAAGTCAAAAGACCCAAAGGTTTTGACAGGAGATTTAACACACACAAAACACACCTTCTTTGGCACTTGGACTCAAACTCCCAAGTGCTTATCAAGATAAGCACTTGTGGCCCTTTTAAAAATCCAACAGTTAACAAATGGTTTTGAAAATCTTTAAAAAGACAATGTGGAACCTCAAAGACTTTTGAAACAGCTTAAAAGAGCTTAAAAGATTAAGCTAACAATCACTAAACTACCTCAACCCATGGACAATACCATTTTGACCCATTTTTAAGGTTTACCCAAACACCCCTTTACTTTAAGCTGTCAAACTAAAGTGGACTTAAAATCTAATTTAAAACTAAAACAGCTGAAACTATTATCCACATACACTATAAAGAACCCTACCTTAAACTATTTTAAGACTAAAATCAAAAGCTAATATGTCAAAAATAAGCACTTTCACTCCTACTTTATTGCACTAATCATTGACATTTGAGAGATAAACTGAAATACACACATTTATGCAATGAGAACTTAAAACGCTAAAATAACAAGCCTACTAATGGGTTTGCCAAGATTTGAACAGGAACTTCAAAGTGATAAGTAATTGCTTAACTAAAATTAAGTTAAATGAAAATTGAGAAATGAAACCTTGGATTTTTGTTGTCTCAGAACCAAGCCACTCTTGTTGAGTGAGTGGCTTAAAACTTGAAACCTAATGGCACCTTGCCTCTATTCCCTGAGCTAAAAGCTCAATAAGCTAATATTATCTTATTTCTTCATAAGCTTCCAAAATCAAACTCAATTGAACACTTATGAACTAAATTCAACTGAAAACAGTATTTAAGAGCTTTTAACAAGTTTTAAACTGAGTTTGAGCTTATTAACAAGAATAAGCTCTAATGAGCTTATTGAGAGCTTATTTAGGTAAAACAGCTTAAAATGGAAATCAAAGTACAAGAAGCTTAGAAACTGAATGTGATTACTCATAATATGAAGTACAAGCTGAAATAAGAAGAGTACAAGTGCTTAAGCTGATTTAAAATTTTAAGAGAAAAATGCTTAAAAATGACGAAAATTACAAGCTGAAAATTAAACTAAAAAAACTCCTCTCTTTTCTTCTGTCTTCTTCCTCTTTTATACTGAGACCTTGTGTTAGTTGTGTGAGAGGGGGAAAACAAACAATCTTGGCCCTTCAATTCTTCAAAAAGCAATCTTGGTCGTCGAAATAAGCTTGGGGAGATGTGGGATTGCCAACTTGGCAATCTCACAACAGGCCACTGGGAACGTTTAGTGGAGGAGGGGAAGTGAGTACCCATAGGTGGGAGAGAGAAAGCACAGGGTAAAAACGGGGTTTCACACCCGTGAGTTGGTTTGGGGGGAAAACAAGGGCGGGAAAGTTTGTTTGAGTTATAACAGGGTGAAGGTTTGTGGAAATGGCAAGTTAGGTCCCTCAGGGTGTTAAGTGTACTTGCAACCATGGTCCTTGTGGTTTAAAACTTTTGGGGACTTGGCAAAACAAGTCCCCAAGAGTGTTATCTCTAGTTGCAAGATTCGTCCTTTGGTGTACAAGTTAGGAACTTTGGCAGCTTTGGCCCTTGTGGAGTCAACTTATGGCACATTGGCAGTTTGGCACCCTTAGCCTTTTATTTTCTCTTTTCTTTCTAAAAGCTATAGAGTTTAGGGATTTACCATTTCAGTCCCTAAACTTATATTTTCTTGACTTTTGGCCTCGGGGTTGACTTGGGTTGACTTTGACTTTGACCAGTTGACTTTTCTGTTGACTTTTTGACTTGATTGACTTTTCGGCTTCGATTTGGCTTTGTCTTTCACAGTCTTTTCCATTCCGAGTCCGGTTTTGTCGTTTTGGCTTTGTTTTTCGTCCTTTTCTTAGTTATTCGTTCCTGCACAATACAATTAGCAAAACAAGCGTATATTTGGCATTTTAAGTCCGTTTTTGGTTATTTTAGCTCGTTTTTAAAGGTAAAAGGTATGTGTAATTAAGCACATACCAAAATCCCCCATACTAAGGTATTGTCGTGTCCTCACGCAATGTTATGAAGTAAACATTTACGAAAACTAAGAATCTCAATCCCCCTCGACTAATAACCTCGAAAAGTAGCTAAGTGTTCGTCAAGGAGAACTAAAGAATCAATAGCTTCGACAAGTCCCGTTTTCACCATTTTTTTTATCTATACACTAACTATCCCTAATATTTTTGGATTTTCCTTTTTCTTTTCTCGACTACCTGTTTGACTTCCTTTATTATATCAACATTGGGATCATAGAATGAGAAGCGTCCATAGAAAGATCTACGGATGTCCGAATGGATAAATTCATCGTCCCCGATTTTTCACTAGTTCCAAACCAAGCAATTAAACAAGATCATTTGTCAATATAAGTCTAAATGCTAAGCACTCATACTTATGACTTGTGAACTTTTAACTCCCAACATGAATATATGATTTAAATGTGTGTACTCATTTCAACTCAACCATAGATCAACTTATTTCCATAGTCGTAATTCAAGATGAATCATGACTCAAAGCAACAACTTATTAGGTCCTTGTAACTTGATTTTAAAGAACGAAATTTTAACTGTAGAACTTTTTGCAATATCTTCATCATTATAATCATAAGTTCTTAAAGCTAGGAATGCGTTGCTTAGTTTGAACACCTACCTAGGCCTCGCTCCCTAGTAGGATATCACAACCAACGACCGATGTTCTTAGTTTGAAAACCCACCCCGTTGCTAGCGTAGTGGGAAATCACAATATGGCTAAGGATAGGTGTCTTAGTTTGAACCCCCACCTCGTGGTTAGCGGAGTGGGATATCACGACTCATCTTTTACTTGCTCCATATACTCAAATGTATGCTTCATTTGCATAATTTCAATATTTTTGCATTCATATTTCATTCATGCTTCTTTGGCATTTTAACTTTCAATTTACTAAGAACAGAAAAACCTCAAGTCAGCGTAACTCTTCTGTCGATTCACGAGCGGTTGCTCCTTTGAATGATTTGAAATGATTTTCTCAGTGGTCTCTTGAATTAGTTCTGGACCGAGTATTTGAGCTTCTCCAACTTCAGTCCAACAAACAGGTGAACGACACTTTCGACCATAAAGTGCTTCGAATGGTGCGGCCTTGATGCTGGCGTGATAGCTATTGTTGTATGAGAACTCGACTAATGGCAAATGGTTAACCCAACCCTTTCCAAAGTCGATTGCACAAGCACGCAGCATATCCTCGAGAGTTTGAATGGTCCTCTCGCTTTGCCCGTCTGTCTGTGGATGGTACGCAGTACTCATATCCAAATTAGTACCCAAAGCATTCTGAAGTGACCTCCAGAAATTGGATGCGAATCTCGGGTCACGATCGCAAATGATTGAGACGGGTATCCCATGCCTCGTGACCACCTCCTTTAGGTACAATCTGCAGTTATCATATGGAGTCGGGTCTCTCTCTTGTGTGAAGATGCGGACTTTTGTGAGTCGGACAACGATCACCCAAATTGTATCATAGCCTTGAGAGTCTTAGGAAGCTTGTGACAAAATCCATAGTGATGTTATCCCACTTCCATTGGGTATCTTAGGTTGTACCAACAATCCTGATGGCCTTTGATGTTCGGCCTTGACCTATAGCACAGGTCAATCATTGTTAAAATAATTACAATGTCGGCTTTCAATGTTGGGCCACCAATATAACTTTTCATGTCTTTGTATCTTTTGTCGGAACCCGGATGAATAGAGTATTTTGATTTGTTGGACTGTGCATGATTATAAGTCGCAAATTCGCCATACAAGGTACCCAACTCCTGCCATTGAGGCACAAGGGGTTCCATCCGCACGTGTTTCCATCTTTTGTTCCTAATAGCTTCTGGAAAATTTAGCATTTTCAACCAACTTCCCCAACGTCTTAGACTGCTCTTAATGTTCTCGGGTTTTCGTGCGTTCGGTTGAGCCACTTAAGATCTGTTTGGGAAGGTCCAAACTAATAGTCATAACCAAGGCTCGAACTCTTAGCGGTGGTTCTCGTTCTTTCCTGCTTAAAGCATCAGCAACGACATTTGCTTTCCCCGGGTGATAACGAATATCGCAATCGTAATCACTTAGCAATTCTAAACTCGGGCGTTGCCTATGTTCAACTCTTTTTGATCTAAAATGTGTTGCAAACTTTTGTGATCGGTGAACACCGTACACTTAGTTCCATATAAATAATGTCTCCAGATCTTGAGAGCGAACACCACTGCACCAAGTTCTAAATCATGAGTCGTGTAGTTTTTCTCATGAATCTTCAACTGTCGTGATGCATAAGAAATCACTTTTTCTCTCTGCATCAACACAGCGCCCAAACCTTTCTTCGAAGCGTCGCAGTATGCGATGAAATCTTCGCTTCCTTCAGGTAATGCAAGGATTGGTGCACTGCACAACTTTTGCTTTAACAGTTGAAAAGCTGCTTCTTGTTTATCGCCCCATTCAAACTTAACCTTCTTTTGGGTGAGCTTGGTCATAGGTTTGGCGATTTTTGAAAACCTGCAATAAATCTTCGATATTAGTATACAGCAAGACCTAAAAATATGAGAATCTCCGTTGGTGACTATAGGAGATGTCCAATCTTTATGGATTCACATCTTGCTGGATTCTCCAATGTATTCCTCACTATTGTTCACATGTCCTAAGAACGTGTACTTAGGAATCCAAAATTCACATTTGGAAAACTTGGCATACAATTCTTCCTTCTTAAGCAATTCAAGATCTGCTTAAGGTGTTCTTCGTGTTCTTTCTTATTCTTCGAATATATCAGAATGTCGTCAATAAAGACAATCACAAATTTATCCAGATATGGTTTGCAAACCCGATTCATAAGGTCCATGAATACGGCAGGTGCGTTTGTCAAACCCAAACAGCTTAACTTGAAATTCGTTAAACAAAATGGGCCATAACGTGTTCTGAAGGCCGTCTTCGAAAATGATATTCTTCCCGAACCCTCAATTGGTGATAACCTGATCTTAAGTCAATCTTCGAGTAGATACTCGACCCTTGAAGCTGATCAAATAGGTCATCAATTCTTGGAGCGGGTTAACGTTCTTCACTGTTAATTTATTCAGTTCCCGGTAATCAATGCACATCCGGAATGACCGTCCTTTCTTCTTGACAAACAGACGGAGCTCACCCAGGGCGAGGAACTGGGCCTTTATAAAGCCTTTGTCTGATAGCTCCTTCAGTTGCTCAGATAATTCCTTTAACTCAGAAGGCGCCAATCGATAAGGTGCCCGTGCTACAGGTGCAGCACCAGGTACCAAATCAATTTGAAACTCCACTTGTCGAGTCGGAGGAAGACCCGGCAAGTCTTCAGGAAATACTCAGGGAAAGTCTTGAACTATGGGTACGTCCTCAAGTCCGCTTTCTTCTCCGACTTTGTCTTCAGTCTCTCTTGTAGTGACATGTGCCAGAAAGATAGGAAACCCTTTTTCCATGTACTTCTGCGTTTTAGTGCAAGAAATGATGTTTAATCGTGTCACATTTCCCTGGGTACTTCCATCACCGTGTATGATTAGGGTTTTATTTTTCCAGGGGATGCGAACAATCTTCTCGGCACATGCAATGACCGCTTGGTGCTTCGCCAACCAATCCATACCGATTATAGCATCAAAACTACCAAGTTCTAAGGCAATTAAGTTTATGTTGAATTGGTGGTTTAGGAAGTTTAATGTGCAACCCTTAAGTATAGTGTTTAACCCGATTATCCTCCCGTCAGCTAGTTCGACATCATAATAGTGATCTAGGGTAGATGGTGTGATGTCAATTTGGGAGCTAAATGCAGTAGACACAAAACTTCGATCGGCACCCGTATCAAACAAGATATAAGCATAACGGTTGTTTAGAAGGAACGTACCCGCAACGACGTTGTCTGGGTTTGCCCCCGCATTTCCAACCACATACACCTTCGCTGGAGCCCTGTCATTCCCAGCTTGATTACCACGGTTGCCTTTGTTGTTCTTCAGTCTTGGACATTCCTTTTTGAAGTGTCCCTGAGCTCCACACTCAAAACAAGTAGGTTTCTGACCCGATCCGGTGCCCTTCTGGTTGTTATTGTTGTTGACATTTCCCGTACCCCTACAGTCACGGGAGATGTGACCGTATTTGTTACATTTATAGCACTTTGGAGCACACGGACCGTCATGGTGGTAATTGCATTTTGAGCATAGGGGTCTAGATCCCCCATATGGTTTCTTATCACCTGACCCAGCAGTGTATGCCCTACCGGTGTTCTGCCTCTTGTTTGGCTGTTGTTGTTGATTCTGATTGCTTCGGGAAGTGTTTTCAGACTTCCTCTTATTTTCAGCTTGTCTCTCTGCAATAGTACTGACTCTCTTGTCCATCAATTCTGTGGCCATTTCAATAGCCTCTTGCATTGTCTTTGGCTTTGAAGCCACGATGTTTCCATGGATCATGTCGGGCAATCCCCCGACATACCTTTCAAATTTTATCCGCCTCCTCAGGGTACATCTCTAACACACAGTAGTGCTAAGCTCTTGAAAACGTTGGATGTTACTTGACCTCATCTAGTTACCTATTACCTTCAAGTTCCATACAGCCTCACGCTTTTAATTTGTTTCGTGGAACATATTGTCAGGTCATCTTCTTCTTCAGATCCACCCAAGTCATTGAATAAGCAACATCATGAGTAACAGTCATAACATGGGTATTCCACCATGTTAGAGCACCTGCTAACAGAGTACAGGTAGCAAATTTGATCTGGTTTTCCGCCGAGCAGTTGCTTATTCGAAAGACAGTCTCCATTCTTTCAAACCATTGGGTTAACTCAACCACTCCCTCGGTGCCCTTAAAATACAGAGGTTTGCACTTCATGAAATCCTGGTAAGTGCACTCTCTAGCAACGCGTTCAGATCCCCTGACTCCCGTTCCCGAAGAATGGCTATCAGTGCCATTCCTGGTTGCGTCACGTGCGGCCAAAGCGGCACTGACACCTTCGTTAATCATAGCTTGGGTGGTTTTTATTTCTTTTTTTTTTTTTGTTTCTTATTTTCTTTTGGCATAGTGACTTAGTGGTTGTGTTGGGTCTGTGTTGTTGTTGTGGTCGGCGTTGACCTTGTAGCTCGCTTTGGTGCCATTTTCTTTAATCACAAGAAAATACAATATCCGTTAGATTTCATAAAATCATAACCATGACATGACATATCCATGATAAATAAAGTGAGATCACATCACACAGTGAAATGTACAATTGAATTGTAATTAACAATGGGATAACCAAATCGACATTCATTCATCACAAATTCGATTATAGACATGACATAATACTACCATTTCATATATAAATGGAAAACCTACATGATGTTTCGAGGGTTATTTAACCCCCCCCCCCCCCCCCCCCCCCTCCCCCCCCCCCCCCCCCCCCGTACAAAATGATCATTAAGTTTAGGTTACAAAATTAACATAACAAAACCCTATAGCCTTACTAGCCGGGATTTAAACCCGTAATACTGTAGTAGGGCTATATACAAAATGACTAGCCATAACACAGTCTAATCTAAGAACTGATGCCAGTGTCCTCTGGTAGCTCTGGCTGTGCAGGACCCCCAGCGGGTCCCTGCTGTCCCTGCAATACAGTAACCTGCCCCTGCAATACAGTAACCTGCCCCTGCAATGTCATCACCTGTCCCTGTAAAGCTGTCACCTGCCCCTGCAGTGTGGTGACTAGTCCCTGGAGTGGAATCGTCTCTCTCTGTAGTGTCTGTACAGCAGTCAAGGTCTGAAATAATTGTGGCTGTCGATGTGCGATCAGCTAGTCTCCTTAACTCTCTCATCTCTTCCCGCCTCCTGCGGTCTGTCTCCAACAAATCTGACATCGCTCTCTGCCTCCTTCGGTCCGCTGATTGTAACTCTGCGATCTCTGCCATCTGCGCATGCACTGTGGTGCGTAGAGATATAACCCCTCCATGAGCAAGATCGCTCGCATCCATCGCTCGTCCCCACGCCTCTCTCGACATCCCAGCCTCGGTCTCCATGAGCTGACGTGTATGTGCATGAGTACGCCTATCTCGAAACAACATATTGACCCGACCGGCCAATAACTGTCTCTGTCCCTGCTCATAAGTCAACTCGTGTAGATCTCATCTGTATCTGCCTAACATAGGATTCAAAAACTCTACTCATGTGTGCACCCAACTCTGTATCGGTACTAAATGGAGCTCCCTGTAAGGTCTCAACAATCTCATCCCATGCATCCGTGATCCCATATCCAACATATCTCTCTGGGAATACGATGTATTTTGGTATGTTTTTAGTCATTTAAGTCCGTTTTTAAAGGTAAAAGGTATGTGTAATTAAGCACATACCAAAATCCCCCATACTAAGGTATTGCCGTGTCCTCACGCAATGTTATGAAGTAAACATTTACGAAAACTAAGAATCTCAATCCCCCTCGACTAATAACTTTGAAAAGTAGCAAAGTGTTCGTCAAGGGAAACTAAAGAATCAAAAGCTTCGACAAGTCCCGTTTTCACCACTTTTTATTTGTACACTAACTATCCCTAATATTTTTGGATTTTCCTTTTTCTTTTCTCGACTTCCTGTTTGACTTCCTTTATTATATTAACACTGGGATCATAGAATGAGAAACGTCCATAGAGTAATCTATGGATGTCCTGACGGATAAATTCATCGTCCTCGATTTTTCACTAGTTCCAAACCAAGCAATTAAACAAGATCATTTGTTTGACTTCCTTTATTGAAGTTTCCACATGTGTCGAGTAAGAGGAAAGCCGACTTTAAAAAATCTGTAAAAACGGATGTCGTGAGTGGCGCGCTAGCCACGTGCTGACGCGTGACCAGCGCGCTAGAGTCATTGTTCTGGTTTTTCGGATTTTGGCTATCGTTTGTTATTTTAAGTGTTTCGAACATTTATTTGTCACTGTGAAAACATAAAGTAGATCTTAGTCAATGTTGCACCAACATGATGGTTTCACGGGAGTGATTGTAACAGAGCTTGATTAAGTACGAGTCTTGAACTGATATGTCCAGAAGTCTTCCTGTTTGGTCCAGGTTCTAAACTGATTGTCTTAGAAGCCATTTTTTAAAGTGCGGGGTCTAAACTGCATTGTTCAGACGCCATGGCTGAAAGTTCATCAAACTTGACGTTCATTGTCTCCATTACTTTCTTTGTCCTTCTGTTGTAAACTAAGTAATCACGACCATTTTCAGAATATCCGATGAAGAATCCAATATCACCTTTAGCTTTGAGCTTCCCAAGGTCATCACGATCGTTCCTTGGGGAACAAAGAGCATCGAATACATGTAAAAAGGAGATATCTGGTTTCTAATATTAATAAGCTCATATGGTGTTTTGTTGAATCAGGTTTATATTTTATGGAACGGTTCTGGGTAAAGCACGCAGTAGCAACAACATCATCCCAAAAGTATAAAGGAGCATTGGAAAATATCAGCAATGTGTAAGCAGCTTTTACCAAAGTGCGGTCATGTCGTTCAACAACTTCGTTCTATTGTAGAGTTCTGACCATTGACGTTTGATGTGCGATGCGAACATCTTCAACGTAAGCCTTCAGTTGTTGATTTGTGAATTCAATTCCATTATCCGTTCTGACAATTCTGACTGATGAACACAGATATGAAAGAAATGCATCAGGCAAATGAAACATACCTTATAGAACTCATGATCACACTAACATGAAAACGGGTGTGGTTTTATAAAACGAAGCTACCGGGCCGACATTCACATAAAAAAGACGTGTCATGCAAACCATTTGAAAGACGTGCAAAAGCCAAAGAAAACAGAACTTACAGCATTCATCTCACATGGAAAAATGAGCTGCAATTTTACCAAAATGACACCACGTGGTCGACTAATACATAAAAAAGACACGCATATTCACAGATTGTCACTTTTAGTTCATGCCCCACGTGCGAAATATAGGTTTTTGAGGCATATCAATTTGGTACTCAACCATCCTTTCATTTCTCACATGTAAACGGGAAAACATGCAACAAAAAAAAGAACTCAAAGCATTCATAATCATACCCAGGCAACAACAGCTGCGATTTTACCAAAACAACAGGAAACATCCGACAATTGCATAGAAAAATACGCACACGCATCCACAAACCCCTTGTCACTTTGACTGCGATAACAGTCCAATTCCTTTTCGTCCTGCCATTCTGCACATGCCAAAAAAGAACACCTTGAAACACCATCGCACCCAAACAAAACACATATTTAAGCAATCATTGTGACCATATATTAAACTCTAAAAGATATCACAAAGCATTTATAAGCACAAATTATACAAAGTTTGCAAAACAATCACTTGTCACCACATACTAGGTTTTAAAAAGATATCATAAAGCTTAAACAAACACAAACACGGTCCATGTGTCACACCCCCAGACGGGGCCTGGACGGAATACGTGTCTGAGGGCGTGACGTCATAACAATCCGAACACAAAGCAATAAAGAACGACCACTAATCATGGACGTTTGAAAAATAGTTGTACTAGTTGCATAAAGAAAATAAATTTAAGTTTTACAACCGGTCATAAGAGAGTTAAATGTAGCGGAAGCATAATAAAGTTTGACAATGACAACGAGTATATAAATAGATTAGTCTTAAAATTGGCGAAGTCACATAGCACATAGACTCCATTTAGCATCAAAAATCAAGCCAAGCTAAGCACTTGAGAAAACATGTTTAAAACGTCAACATAATGTTGGTGAATTCATAGGTTTAAGTTAATACAAGAGTGGACCACAAGATTTCAAAACGCATGCGACTACTATAACAGATACATCATCACATAAAAAGTATTTACTGTTACGCTAAGCTCATGACACCGATGCTAATAAAACAGGGCATATCATATCATGCCACATAGTATTCCTGCCCTTAACTGGTGTCCCAAACCAAAGACCACCACAACGCACATCGACATGACATATATCCGTTTGTTCTTCGTTAAGTGGAACCAAAGCAGATAGGGATAATTAGTCCCAATAGATCTATTTACGCATTCGCGCTTACTTAACCAATCCAATTGGCCATAGGTGACTAACGGTTCATGATAGTTCGGGCAATAGTGGTTTGTAGAGAATGTACTTGTTCCCTCTTGAATGGCGGGAACGGCCCCTAAAAATCAATGACCAGATGTCAAAAGATTTCGAAAACTTGGATCAGAGTTTTGGTTGGCATTCATCAGTTGCGTAATTTTTTCCTTGAGTTGACAAAAGTCAACAACGGGGGGACAAGTCATGGGCTTCCTTGTAGATGGTGGGCCAATAGAATCCAGAATACGAAGATTTTTCTTGTGTGTAATGGCACCATAGTGTCCCCACAGTAGGTCCACGTGTGGCAGATTTGAGATGTCCTAAAGCGTTCTTGCCCAGAAACACAACGTCTTATCACTTGATCAGCACAGTCTTCAAACAGGAAAGGATCATCCAGAAATATGCTTGACATCCTTGATGAATTTTATTTATTTTGTTGGGTGTCATTCCCTTGGCTAAACGAATTTCCCCGCATGGTAGTTTGCAAAAAATCTGCATTCCATGGGGTTACTTTGTTCTTGAAGGCAATAGAAACCAAGGTTTCAAGTGGAAATGCTTCATTGATTTCGTTTGTTCTCGGTTTGTATTGATGTTTACGGATTTTCAAGTTCTGGAACAGATGATCGGCAGCGAGAATTCTCAGCCCTTTTTTGTTCGAATTTCAATATCAAATTCTTGGTGCAATAGATCCACCGCATGGTCTTGCCTTAGATCCTTTTGGAAAACGAGATTACTTGATGGCAGATAACTATGGGTCTAGTATACACTATGCTTTTGGGACATAACAAGAATTGACCGAAAATTTCTCAAAGGCATACACATACAGCAAGTAATTCCTTTTCGACAGGCGGTTGTGTGTAGTGAGTTTGAGCCTCGTTTCATAGTCTTGCTAGCATTTAGTGTATTGGTTGGAAATGCTTGTTTTTTCTTTTGCCGAGGACTTGCCCCCAATGCGAAAGTGCTTAGCATCGCACATCAGTTCAAAGGGCAGTCCCAGTCCGGGAGCAATCTAGATCGGAGCCTCATGTCAAATTTTCTTTGAGTGTATTAAAGGAATCGATTACAATGCTTCAGAGAAGAAAAATAGAGTCTCTTTTTCAAGCAATGAGTCATAGGACGGGCAATTTTCCGAGATAGTCCTGAATGAATCGTCGGTTTAATAACCGGCGTGCACCAAGGCAAACTACGGGACACCTTTGACAGTAGTCGGATGAGGGAGTTTAGCTATTACTTCGACTTTGCTCTATCAACCTCAATTCCCGATTAGAAAATTTTGTGTCCGAGAACAATGCCTTCTTTACAAATAAAATGGCTCTTCTCCCAAGTTTAAGACAAATTGGTGTCTTCACACCGCTTCAACGTCTTTCTAAATGGTGATAGGCACGTAGAGGAAAGAGTCCCAAAGACCGAAAAGTCATCATAAATACCTTCCATCGTTTTTCAATCATATCGGTGGAAGATTGCCATCATACTCTTTGGAACGGGCCTGGCAGCATTGCATAGCCAAAAGGTCATGCGTACGATAGGCAAAATGTTCCGTCATGGGCAAGTAAAGGTTGTTCTTTTCTTGATTTTTGGGTCAATTGGGATCCTGAATAATAAACCGAGAAGAATTGAGGGAAAACAGTAGTATTCGTTCCCTGCTAGTCTTTCGAGCATTTGGTCCATGAAAGGCAATGGGAAGTGATCTTTTCGGGTGGCTTCATTAAGTTTTCTGTAATCAATACATACTCGCCATCCCGTGACCTACGCAGTAGGAATCTATTATTTCTTAGTCCATTCTCTATCATTCGTGATGCGGTAATTCTCCTTTCCTTAGGTTCCACAGTTGTACCGGGTCTCACCCAAGGGACTAAGTTTTTTTATTTCAGAGATGGGGTAAATTAATCGAGTCAAGGAGTTTTTAAACCTCCTTCTTTGATAACATCGTGGATGATTTTTGGGTTTCCTTCGCCTGACTTTGACAAGGTTGGTTCGTAGTCCTCTTTCATTTAGATTGGATGTGTGTACATAATTCTAGGCTAACACCCTTTATATCGGAGAGAGTTTCCAAGGATGGCTCGCTTATGGGACTTGAGAAACCTTGTGTTGAGCTGCCTTTTCTCATCTTTTAAGTTATAGCAATTATGACAGGCAATTGTTGTTCCTTCTAAAAAATGGTATTATTCAAGATGGCGGTGGCAGTCCTTGAGTTCAACCTCCGGAGTTCTTCAACGGAAGATTCAAACGGTTTTTGCCTTCGCAGAGTTGAGTTTCTTTCCTAAACCCAGGCATATATTGTTCATGATTTGGGGAGGGGGGGTGGTTGGTTCACTGTTCAAAATTTCCTCTAGAAGCGGATGTCCCCCTCAGGATCCTGATAAGTTGGATCACTTCAGATGATTGTTGGATCATTTCTAGAGCAAGAAACGTATCTGCTTTTCTTCCATTAAGAGAAAATCACGTCCGAAAGAGTGAGATTTGGAGAAGCCAAAGTGAAACAATAGGCTAAATATGGAGTGGGTTGCCACTCGCGATCACGTTTGAAAATCCTAGGACCCTCATGAGAATACTCATCAAATACCCAAGCCATATCAATGACGCGTATTTTGTTCACCGTATATGGTTGTATCCAGCTGTGTTATTGAAGTTTGGTCCAGAGTGAATGTGATGGCTTCTTGCAACCGAAGGGTAATCTCCCCTCTCATAAACATCTCTTCAAAGCATGACTGGTTTTCAAGAAACATCGCCCGAGAATTAAAGGAACTCGGGGGGTCTGGTTCAAACAACAAACTACAAAGTCTGCTGGAATTTGGATATTTTCCACCTATTAGACGGACGTCTTTTAGAATACCGATTGGTTTCAGTGATTGAACGATCTGATAGCCTCTTTTTCCCCCAAAGTCATGACAAGTTGGGGGTTAGTTCGGGAAGAGCGAGATCTTTCCATACAGAATAAGGCATGAGATTAATGCTCGCACCAAGATCGGCCAATGCGTTAGATATGTGTAATTCCCTGTCATATTCACATGGAATCAGAAAAGAAATCGGCAGGGTCTCTCCAAGTTTCTTTGGTAACTTGTTGAGGATGACCGCTGAACAGTTCTCATTCAAAGGAGTTCTTGCCAATTCGCTCAATTTTTCTTTGTTTCCAATTAAGGTTTTTAAAGTTGAAGCAAATTTAGGCATGAGCATCAAGGCATCGGTAAAGCTAATCTCGAAACTTAAATCTCTAAAGATTTCATAGAATTTCTCGTTTTGGTCGTTAGCTTTTTCCTTGCGCTTTTCATCATTTCTTCTTGATGGAAATGGAATTGATGCTTTAGGAATTGGAGCAACAACAGGAGTAACAACAGGAGCAACATTGGGCTCAGGATTTGGATTACGAGACTGAATTTGAACAACAGGAGGTTGGACGTTTTCGGTGCTTCCGTTATTAGCAGGAGGCATCGTGTCCTTTGTCACCTCGGCATCATGATTAACTGCTTTCGGTCCTTGGATGGTAACACCACTTCTAGGTATAGTGATATCCTTTTAATCTTCCTTTGGGTTTGGTAACCGTGTTTTACAAGGAAGAGTTCAGAACCGGAAAGTTGAAGTTGTATTAGAAGTAAGTGAGTAACAAATTTTTGAAAGTATGTCAGTCAATATTTGCCATTTGGGGATTGCAGGTTTTGACCTTGGTTTTGGCATGTTTCTCAACACTGCATTCATTGGGCTGGACATATCTTTCAAAAATCTGTTTTTGACACACCGTATGTCTAGGAGCATGTCCTTGATGAGCTATGGTTGATGAGCTACTGGTTTGATTAACCGTATTTTGGAGGTCGATCATATGACCTTGGTTGTGAAATTGTTTCCTCTGTTTTGAAGTGAAGTTATTTCCTTGATTGAAATTGTTTTGACTATTTGCATGAGGATTCTGATTGGGAGGAAAAAACCAGGAAGGTCGAATTTGATTTGAGACCAACGTGAGGTCGATAACCAGAATTGCTTGGTGAAATTGGCCCGCCAGCGGCTTGGGAACATACTCTTGGATATTGTCAGGGTTACATGTTTTGCTTGTTAGTGGAATGGACAGTTTTGATCAGAATGACATCCCCCAAAGTTACAAAACTTTGTTCAATGCGTGTACGGGGAGAAGCGGGGCGTATTTGGTTCTTTCTATCGAGAATTAATGCCCGAACATAGTCTTTGATCGTTCAGCAAAACATCGTTTGAGACTGCTTGGGTGGAAGAACGTTGTATCATTTTTGCCTAAAACAGCTTTGTTTATTTGATTGACGTACCTTAGACTTGCTCTAGATAATTTTTAAACATTCCGAGGAATTTGTCATAGAAAGTTACCACCGCTGCTGAGTTCAATGATCTTGATCATTGAGTTTAGGGCAATTATAGAATGTATCGGTTTTGATGCAATTCTGAAAACAATGATGAGGGCATTCCCCTTAAAAGATCATTGGAAAACGATCCCAAGCCTCATAAAAGTCTCATCCAAATTTTTGCTGAAATCTCGTGATTTCATTTCCTGGAGATTTGTCGTTCTTAGAAGGAGGGAAGAAAGAATTTGTTATTATTAAATTTCGAAACAAGCTCATCCCATGTGTCAACGACCGAGGGGTTCTTTTTTTAGGCCATATTCGGGCTGCCCCTTCGAGAGGAAAACGGGAGAAGAAAGAAAAGCATAAGTTTAACGACGTTATTGGTACGTTCGGAATTTCATCGTAGAAAGTGATCTTGTTGAAATAACGGTTGTTGCATGTGGGTTTCTTTATCATTCCAAAAAAAATTGCTTGTTTTTGGACAGATCAGAAGACCAATGCTTGAATCTCAAGTTATACCGCGGGTGATTTCCGGGAAAACTATTCGTTCCAGTAACCCTCGGTGGGTGCTTCGAGCAATTGCGCCATAGTTCGATTATCGTCCATCGTGACTATGGGAGGATTATCAGGTTTCTCAAGATTGATGTGATTCAACAGAAGGCTGACGGACAGGAGGTTCTGGAACTGAAATACGGGCTTGAGATCGAGTGCGCATGCACAAAATAGAAATACAAAAAGAAAATTTACACTAATTTTTTTGGTTTTTCAATGATTTATTCACAATTATTTTAAAACGGACAATGAGATAGACAACTTTAAAACCAATAATCACTTACTTTACTGTGCTCTCAAAAAAGATAACGCCACAGGTGAGCGGAGGAGTAGGAATAGCGCGAAGCTTATTTCTCCTTTCGGGTCGTAGTTCCTCGGAACAACCCTCCTTATACCCACTTTATAGTTTGTTTAACTTTTCAAGGTGAGCCGTACGTCGTAAGAGACACAAAAGACAAGTTTTTAAATCTTTTGTTCGGTTGGATACCAACGAGTTCACGGTAAGTCTTATTATTGATAATAATCAGTGGAATATTATATTTTGGTATTTTACCAATTTGTGAATTTTATTTTTTTTTTTATGGACAATGTTTTTATATTTTTGGTTTTTTCTTTGGTTTTTATCTGATAATTATACTAAAAGAAATGAAAAATATTTTTGTACTTTTTATATTTTTAAAATAAAAGAAAATATTCACAGTTTCAAACACAAATGCCAAACGTAACGATAAACGGTTTCACAGCCTCCCCGGCAGCGGCGCCAAAAATTGATTGGTGAATTACACTTATATTATATAATATATAATAAAATATATAAAATATATATAAGTCTAAAAATCAACAAGATCAATGATTACCAGAGAAGTAGTATAGAGTGTTACCGGTTCGTTTATCCCCAACGAGGTGGCTCCCACCCACTGGAAAATCGATACAATCGATAGATTTGAGTCTTGAGGAAGGAATTGATTTGATGATGGTACTGGAAAAGTCATTAAACAACAAACAAATAAAAAAACGTTTAAGAAAAACCTAGAAATTACGAAATTAAACTAGAAAACGAGAGCCCGAATCCCGAACAAAGGGGGGAAAAAAACCTAAATCTTTAAAAAATAAACCCTACGGAATAAATTTTTACTTCTAAACTACTCTAGGAACCCAAATAACGAAGATGAAAAGCACTAGGGACGAAAACGGAGTTCGTTTGACCCAAAAACGAGTCAAAACAAAATCCCGCACCCGGACCGTTCTTTAAAAAAAGAAAAGTTGTAAAAATGACCCTATGAAAATTTTTATATTTTTTCTACAAACTATATGACAAAAGAAAATTTTCTAAAAAAGCAAAATATTTTTTTGATAATTTTTGTATTTTTTATGAATTAAATAAACTTTTAACGAAATTAAATTATAAAAAATATTAAATTATTACGAAAAATTCTGAAAAAATTTTTTTCTAAAAATACTAGACACTTTGACAATCTACGAAAAATAATGGAAATAAGAAAACAAGCTTATGAACTAAGCCCGGAAAATAAGTTTTTTATAGCTTATTAAGCTTATAAGCCAAAACCACTATAAGTTTCAAAGCCCTTGAGTCTTTAACGAAAAAGACCCAAGGGCGCAGTGGTAGAGTGTGTGTGTAAAAGGGGATCGTATCGCTTGGTCCCGGGTTCGAGTCTTGCTCACCCGGGCCAAGTGTCTTTCCCCTTTTTTTTTCGAAAACTCAAAGAAGCAAAGTTGTTAAGCTCGTGGGGCTTAACAACTTTGTCTTCTACAACTTTTGCTGAAAAGCTGTCAATAAGCTTAAAAATAAGCTTAAATGTGGCAGAATGGCTTAAAATGGCTTAAAGCTAGAAAAGTTAAGACTTCTTGGCTTTGTGGTCGTTTTAAGCTAGGACTTGGACTTAAATAAGCAAAAGGTGAGCTAAACTAACCTAGATAAGCTTAAAAAGCTAAGACCTTAAAGTAAAATAAGCTGTGAAGAAGCTTATGATGACAGAATGCTTAAAAAGCAAAAGGGCTTAAAAGCTTAAGTCATTTGGGACAAATAAGCTAGCAAAAGAGGAATAAGCAAACTAACTATCTAATTTTAACCTAAAAAGCTATTGAGAGCTAAAATGAGCTAATTTCATAAGCTAAATAAGCCTAAAATGAAAAATAAGCAATCCCTAAGCCTAAGTCATTCAAAAACAGTCAAATGCCAAGTTTGGCCTTAAAAATAAGCCAACAAACAAGCTTCTTAAAAGCTGAAACTTAGAGAGCTTATACAAGGGGTTATAAGCTCTCTAAATAAGCCAAGAAGCTTGGGCTTTAGAAGACAAAAAGCTAAGAAGGAGGGGCTTAAAGTCTCCCCTTTGCACCAGGGGAGCTTTAAGGCTAGCCTCAAGGGCTTATTTGACAGCTTATAAAAAGCTGTCAAATAAGCTCTAAACAAAAAGTTAAGCTAAAACAGATGGAGTCCCCTAGCTTATGGACTTATGCACCAATTTTCAGCCTCTAACAATCATTTTAGCTTGCTTATTTTTGATGGTGAAAAAGGCTTTTGTCTTTTTTTAAAACTGTTACAAAAAGAGACTTGGGAGGATTTGACCCAAAAAGTCAAAAGACCCAAAGGTTTTGACAGGTGATTTAACACACACAAAACACACCTTCTTTGGCACTTGGACTCAAACTCCCAAGTGCTTATCAAGATAAGCACTTGTGGCCCTTTTAAAAATCCAACAGTTAACAAATGGTTTTGAAAATCTTTAAAAAGACAATGTGGAACCTCAAAGACTTTTGAAACAGCTTAAAAGAGCTTAAAAGATTAAGCTAACAATCACTAAACTACCTCAACCCATGGACAATACCATTTTGACCCATTTTTAAGGTTTACCCAAACACCCCTTTACTTTAAGCTGTCAAACTAAAGTGGACTTAAAATCTAATTTAAAACTAAAACAGCTGAAACCTTTTATCCACTTACACTATAAATAACCTACTTAAACTATTTTAAGACTAAAATCTAAAGCTTATGTTTCAAAAATAAGCACTTTCTCTCCTAGCTTATTGCACTATCATTGACAGTTTTGAGAGATAAACTGAAATTACACACATTTATGCAATGAGAACTTAAAACAGCTAAATAACAAGCCTACTAATGTGTTTGCAAAGATTTGAACAGGACTTAAAAGTAAATAAGCTAATGCCTTAAGCTAAAAATTAAGTTAAATGAAAATTGAGAAATGAAACCTTGGATTTTTGTTGTCTCAGAACCAAGCCACTCTTGTTGAGTGAGTGGCTTAAAACTTGAAACCTAATGGCACCTTGCCTCTATTCCCTGAGCTAAAAGCTCAATAAGCTAATATTAGCTTATTTCTTCATAAGCTTCCAAAATCAACCTCAATTGAACATTTATGAATTAAATTCAACTGAAAACAATATTTAAGAGCTTTTAACAAATTTTAAACTGAATTTGAGCTTATTAACAAGAATAAGCTCAAAAGAGCTTATTGAGTAAAAATAGCTTAACTTTTCATTAAAACTGAGAATTAGAGTTACATAAAAGAAAGTAGCTTTAAAGACACTTAAACTATTTTTAAGACTACACTAAAACGACATACATAAACTAACTGTTTTGCCACAATGGGCTTACAAGGCTTTTTATAGCAAAAAAAATACAACTAGGTCTTCTCTCCCTCTTCTTCTGTTGTGCTTCTTTGAACACACATAAAAGGGGGTGTGAGGGGTTCACAGCCTCTAATCTTGACCTTTAATTCTTCCAAAGTCAATCTTGGCCATCGAAATAAGCATTGGGAGGTGTGGGATTGCCAACATGGCACCTTTGT